>BQNB010146937.1:6282-16506 GCA_026074375.1 Tanacetum coccineum
TTTAATGACGGATTAGAAATGAAAAACTCTGTCGGCAGAAATACCGATGACGATATTACCGACGGAAAAATTGAATCATGATCCGTAAGTGATGATCGTTACAAACAGATTACCGACGGATTTAGCCGTCGTTGTTGCCCTGTTTTCTAGTAGTGGATGGGAAATTCCAAGTAGTTTACATTCTTACTCGTTAAACGTTGAAAGCTGTTACCTTGTGTTTTTTACATTATACATACTCTTAATCCCCGTTACACTAGGCGACAATTTTGCGCCGGCCTCTCATTGGGCTTATTTTGGCCCAAGTATTATGTCCGAGTTTGTAGTCCATCATTTTAATGAGTTGTTGTATATTACTCCCTCCGTCCCAAAATTATAGTCCGAGTTCTCAATTAGGTAAACGTCTCAGTGGTAATCAAACGATGTTTTTTTATTCTATGTCTAGCAATTTTTCCTTTGCCTACTTGCTGTTGTTGTTAACTTCTTGTCAAATTTCATTTCGGAGGTTAAATTTCTTAGAATTAGTATAATGGTACGTACAGGTTGAAGTCAACGAAACCAAGTCAAAACACATCCCTGCCGCAACGCACAGGCATAAATTATATTAATACTTATTCTCATTAATACATCAATGAATGATTAGTTATGTAAACGTGCACTGTACTTGAAGGACACAAACATCGTACAGAACGTGGTGCAAGTACGTACGAAAAAAAACACAGTGTAACGTGGTGCAAGTACGTACGAACCAGAGCATCTATGTCACGGATTTAGAAAGCTAAAGTGAGGATTAAGGAACCGTATTTGGGTTCAGATCCTAAAGTGAGGATTAAGGAACCGTATTTCTTCTTCATAACCGTTTTTATTGATTCTCATAAAAGTCAAGTCCAATTACTTTGAACATGAGGTTCTGCAACACTTGATGATATATAACCAGAAAATATGTAACCAGAAAACTTTTGCTAATAAGATCCAAAGTGAGGATTAGACAAGACCCATGTGAATAAACTCGGTTGACCAATAAGGTCTTATCTCATTATGCAAAATCCTCCAATGAGAAGTCTTGAAGATCAATATAATCACCTAGAAAGTTGAAGCAATAATAAATTATATAATGAGTGTTTCCGTAACGATTAATCTTTTATTATAACATATTTATTTCTTATAGGTACCCCTTTATTACACTGGCTATTCGGAAAACTCCATATTCAATTGATTAGTTAAAGATTAACACAATACATTTGTGTTCAGACAAGCATCAATCATTTAGCCGAGGTACAAACCAAAAACAAAAGTGGACTTATTTCTTGGTCTTATGTTTATTTTGTACACACCCTTGGCATTTACTGTTATGTTGTACAACCACCTTTGGCTTATGTTATTTGTCCTCCTAAAAAGTCATACCGTACCCCGCCCCCCCCCCGCCCCCCCCCTCATGATTTTATTCCAGGTTTTTTTCACCTTTTTTTATTTTTATAATTTTTGTATCGCTTAAAAACTGTGACAGGAAAAAACGGAATGAAAATTATAAAGTTTAAACAATCAAAGCATGAAGCTAGTCAAAAAACACATAACAGAACCTGAAACATAGAAACTGCGTTACTACTGCAAAAAGGTGGATAACATAAAGGCTCTGTTTCAACACTAATCATACCATGAAGACTTAAAGTTTGATAGTACGCGGGTCAAACCGAGCATCTAAAGAAAAACAGGACACTTTCACACATCTAAGAAGAGTTTGAAGACTCACGCTGAAAATGGAAAAATTAATCCACTTTTCTCGTCTTTCACAGACTACCTATCATGTTGTGCAAACCGAACATTTGAAATATACTACATACTTGAAAGATAAATGAGAGATTAATAATAGTGATTTTTAATAGTTTAGAAGATTAGAGTTTGAAAATTTTATTTAACACGAAATCTCATATCAAGATATCTGATACATTACATGTTTTTTATCTGTACAATGGTAATATTTGTTTCATATTATATAATTAAATTCAAATATTGTTATATGACATTTATTGACATACTATTATACGCATTTTTCATTGTCGAGAAAGAAAAAATCTTTTTCTCTCTTATAACAAAAGCCTCGTATATTTAATTTATTTTAATCTAGTGATTAGGACACGTATTCCGGTTGTCCTCAGTGTTATTATATATTATATACATATTTTATTTATTCTTATATTATTCTGCGCACCTATAATGATAATAAGTTTAAAAAACAAAACAACAGCTAGTCTAGAGCATGATAAGATAAAATATTATTGAAACTTTATCGTACATGCTCATTATGGATGCAAAGAAAAGCATGATGCTTTATCGAAGCGTGAGTGGTCTCTAATCATGTATTTTTAATGTAGGCAAAAATTAATTATATGAATTACGTAATAAATTAGTGATGTTATAAACATTGAACTATTTTTAAGGGTACAGATAGATATTGAAGGAAGTATAACATCGGATAAAGTAACAAATATTTATTACTATTAAATTGTTTGTCTTACAAAATGTAACAAAAGAATTATATTGTCTATATCTTATTTCTTTTGTGTATCAAGGATTATTATAGAAATTTGGTTAATATTACTTTATATTAGAATTGGTACCAAGACTATGGCTTAGATTGTGGCTTTATTTCTCTCTTTATATTATGAGTTTTTTTTCTTTGATTAGACTACGGGTATGTTTGATGAAAGAGCGATGGTAGTTAGCAGTAAGCAGTTATTAAAACGTGTTTGGTAATGTAGTTGTAGTATAAAGGTAGCATTTAAATAAAACAAAAATGCTAAATGCTTGAGAAATTTAGAAAAGTACTGCATCATTTTAACAAAACCAAAGTTTTAATTTCTAAATACTTGTTTCTAAACAAACTTCTAGTGTTGGGCCTGGCCCAAAATCTCATGGACTTAATTCCTTGTAAACTTAAAACTTTCTTAGCCCTCTTTGCATACGGTTATTATCATTTATCTATATACTATAAGCCATCACGCTGCTTATCTTCTATATACTATAAGCCATCATGCATGGCGACAAAAGAGTGGCAGACTTACATTAGTATATATATATATATATATATATAAATCATTACAATTGAAAAAATACTGTACATATTTAAAAGCACGTACAAACTACAGTGCTTGGGCGCCCAAATTTTTTTTTTTTTACAATGCTACAGTGCTGGGCCGGTGTCCTAATTTTTTTTTTTATTTTTTTAATATGTTGGCGACAAAATAGTGAATAAAAATGTGAACAAAATGTCCCGGACGACATCAGATAAAAAAAATACCCGCGGTAACATTTCCGAATTGACATAACACATGTCATTTATAAACACGATGAGACCAAAAAAATAAATTCCAAAAAAATAAAAAATAATAAAATAATAAAAAAAATAAAATTTTAAACTCAAAAAAGTAAACTCCGCACAGTTTAAACATGAGACCGAAAAAAAATAAAAACCGCACAAAATACAATTCTCATTTAAAGCCCATGTTCCCACAAAATTATATTAAAAAAAAATCCCGTATAGCTAAAAAAAGAAATCTTTAAACATAAGCCCCACACATAAGCCCATATAAAAAAAACAAACTATTAAACATGAGGCCGAAAAAATAAAACCGCACAAAATAAAAAAAATTAAAATAATAACGCCTCGCGTAGAATAAAACGCGTATATTTGTTTCAACAAGCTACAAGTGCTAGGAAACCCTTATATTGGCCCCCCCCCCCCCCCCCCCCCCAAACTTGTGCAACCCATTTGGTTTTCTTTTTTTTTTTTTTTTTTTGTAGCTAATAGTAAAAAAAACCGCTCCGGCACATAAATAAGTAAAAAAAAAATTACAAAAATATCGACTTAGATAAATAAAAAAATACCAAAACCCGCACAAATAAAAAAATAAGAAAAGAATAAATATAAAATTTAACGCAAAAATTACTGGCCCACAATAAACATGAGACCGAAAAAATAAACCCACACAGAATACAATAAAAAAACGCCATGTTCCTATAAAATTATATTAAAAAAAATCGTATAACCAAAAAAATAAACCTTTAAACATGAGCCCCACACATAAGCTCATATAAGAAAAAAAAAACAAACTATTAAACATGAGGCCGAAAAAATAAAACCACACAAAATAAAAAAAATAAAAAATAATAATGCCCTCGCAATCTACTCTACAAAAAAAAATTAACGACGCCCCAGCAACGCGCGGGTAACCACGCTTGTTTTTTTAATAATACCAAAGTTTTAATTTCTAAAATACTAGTTTCTAAACAAACTTTTAGTGGTTGGGGCCTGGCCCAAAATCTTCATGACACTCAATTCCTGTAAACTTAAACATTCTTAGGCCTCTTTACATACTGGTTATTAACTAATAAATTAAAATAAAAATATACTCATTTTGCACAAACGTCGCCATTTTTGCATTGCTGACAGTAGCATTTTTTTTGCTCCCTTTGGCCCAGTTTTTTGGGCCTCAACTATTGTGGCCCGTCCTTATTTTTATTAAATGGTTCAGCAGTACAAAAATAAAAAAAAAAAATGTTTACAAAATACCGATTTATTCAGATAAAAGAAGAACTACCCGCATAAACATTTTCGACTACCTAATAATCTTTAAACATGAGGCCAACCACATAAACCATATAAAAAAACCAAACTATTAAACAAGACACCGTGAAAAAAAAAATCCGAAAAAAAATTATAAAAAATGTAAAAAAAAAAAAAAAATTTTTAACGCTCCGTAATAAACGGCGCCTGGGCCATAAACTCATGCTAAAAAGGCAAAAAAAAACTATTAAACATGATACTGAAAAAACAAACCCGCACTATTAAACATGAGACCGAGAAAAAACCCAAAATACAGTTTTTGCCATTGCTACAGTACCATTTTTTTGGGCTCCCACTTTGGCCCAGTTTTTTGTGGCCATCGGGAACTTGTGGCCTGTTCTTTTTTCTTTAAATAAATGGTTCACACAAAAATATGGAAAAAAAATGTTACAAAAGTACCGATTTATTCAAATAAAAAAAAATACCCGCATAAACATTTTCGATACCTAAGAACTTTAAACATAAGGCCCAACACATAAACCCATATAAAAAACACCAAACTATTAAACATGAGACCGAAAAAAAAATTCGGAAATTTTTTTTTTTAAAAATGAAAAAAATAAAATAAAATTTTAACGCTCCGTCGCGCGGGCCGTAAACTCATCTAAGGGAAAAAAAAACTGTTAAACATGATACTGAAAAAACAAACCCGCACTATTAAACATGGGACCGAAAAAAAACCCGCACAAAATACAAAAAGAAAAAAAATGCTCTGCGTAAACAGCGCAATTGTCATGTTAAAAAAAAACAAAAAAAAAAAAAACACACATAATCCCATAAAATTATATTAAAAAGAGTAAACTACACCGTTGGTCCTTGTGGTTTGCGTTGACCAACGTCCCTAGTCCCTTGACCAAAAACGTTGCACCATCCGTCCTTAAGTGGGTAAACTTTTTCCGACGTTAATCCCTTAAGGGACTGATGTTTCAAACATTTTCCGCCGCAAAACGTTTTTCTCCGTTTAGTCCCTTAAGGACTAACTGTGGGAAAACATTTATACCACTTAAGGACGGATGGTGCTAGACTTTTTGGTCAAGGGACTGGTGACGTTGGAGTCCAACTGAAACCACAAGACCAACGTGTATTTTACTCTAAAAAAAACCCCGTATAGCAAAAAAAAAAAAAAAAGAAACCTTTAAACATGAGGTCCAACACACGAGGCCCAACACATAAGCCCATATAAAAAAAACAAACTATTAAACATGAAACCGAAAAAATAAACCCGCACAAAATAAAAAATAAAAATAAAATAAAATAATAATAATAATAATAATGGCCCGCAATAACGCGCGAAAAATTAACTTCGCAGCGATACGCGCATGATAATCTGCTTGTTAATACCTTTAATAGTATCACATAATTGGTAGCTGTTGTGAAACGACGTCTGTTTCAACCACCCTTGCAATGTTGACAGAAAGTAACTTTTTTGGCCCAATTTATTTGGGCTCACCGCTTGGCCTCCCAATTTTTATTTTATTTTATTTATTATTTTTTAAAATGTTTCAACAAAATAAGGAAAAAAAAAATTACAAGAGGTACCGATTTATTCAGATAACAAAATACCCGCGAAACATTTTCAATACCTAATAAATTTTAAAAATAATCGATAGGTAAGTCACATTTTTTTAAATTGTTGCCACAAAATATGAGATGAAAAAAAATATTTCAAGAGTACCCATTTAATTCATTATATAAAAATACCACGGAAACATTTCGATACCTAATATTTTTTAAAATAAATCGAAGGTCCACAACAGTACTACCCTAGATTGCATTAAACGATGTCGATTTTTACGCCACTAAAAACTATAAGCTTAAATATATGAACCATATATACTCCAAATCCCATAAAATTGTATTAAAAAAAAACCACCAATAGCTTAAAAACAAACTTTTTAAAATTGAGCCCAACACATAACCCAATATAAAAACAAATTATTAAACACGAGACCGAAAAAATAAATTTGCACTAAAAAAATAAAATTAAAAATAAAACGCGCAGGACATAAACTCATATAAGAAAAAAAACCATTAAACATGATACCGAAAAAATAAACCTGCACTATTAAACATGAGACCGGAAAAATATAACCCCAAAGACAATAAAAAATTTCATGATTATCGCTCGAGATTGTCATTTAATGCAACACGTAATCCCGATAAATTATATATAAATAAAAAGTATGCTATAGCAAAAAAAGAAACTTTAAACATGAGGCCCAACAAATAAGCCTATATAAGAAAAAAAACAAACTATTAAACATGAGACCAAAAAAATAAACCCGCACAATAAACAAACGAAAATATTACGAGCCCCACAACAACGCGCGCGAAAAATTAACGCCCCGCAGCACGCTGAGGTAAAACCTGCTTGTTTATATTCTATAACTATAAGAGCCATCACGCATGGCTTATCTTCTTACTACTATAAGAGCTCTATGTACCATAAACTTGGTAACACCAGTTTTGTGGCGCCACGTCAGCTTTTCACATTCACATTCACATCCATAAACACCCACATAACCATAACACAATAACACCACTTTTTTTGGGACCCACGTAATTTTATATTTTTTTCAACAACTTTTAAAACTAAATAAATTTATTTTCATTCATTAAAAAATAAAAATACATTCCTAAAAAAAAATACAGCCGAATAATAATAAAAAATTACGCAAACTTTGAAACAAAACATTCAACATTTTATTAAAAAAAACTACATTTAGGATTATAAAAATTGTTTTTTAGATGAAGATTGGAATGTATAGGTTTTGAGATGAAGATTTTGTATGATGAAATGAGATATATATATGTGGGTGAAAAATATTTAGAAAAAATATAATATTTTTTTTTTGAAAAAACTAGGCCGTTTTCGGGTTTTTTTTTTTTTTTTTTTAATTTTTTTTTTTTTATAACTAGCCGTTAACTGCTGTTTTTTAACAAAAATAAAATTTTATTTTTTATAAACCGCTAAAACATCCTTTTTAAACAAAAAAAAGATTTTTTCAAAAGTATGAAACTGTCAAAAATTACGGAACAGAAACTGATAAAACACTGCGTTGCACTGTAAAAAGAAGGGGTACAAAAGGAATCTTTTGTACCTTTTGGGCACTATTCATGGGCCAGGGGGTTACCAATAGGGGTACCCATATAAGCCTAAAAGTGCAGCCCATATCCAATTTTTTCTTGGTGCCATATATAGCCCATCATGTTGTCCCTTGGGCAAACTTTAAAGAAAGAATATTATAGAATTTTGTTATTGATAGATATTAATTTTGCATAAATCCATTTGGTTGAACGAAAATCTTGACATCTTCTTAATTTTGCTTTTTGTCCTCTTTTGAAACAGTTGGTCAATATATTAAGACACACATATATAAAAAAAATAACTTTGCATAAATAATAATATATATTATCTACATGTATATAAAAAATAAATAATTAACTTTGCATAAATAATAATGAAATTTATTCATCGTTATGAGATGACTCAATGAGGCATAAAATTTATTATTATATAATAAAACTTAGTGTTAGAAATAGACACAGCGTTCATATTTCACATGACAGGCCATATTAAATTGACATTTTTTTGGCATATGCAAAAGAAATTAAATGACGTTTTCTTATACTCTAAATACCGAAAAACAACATAACATTTCTAAAGCAAACACAATTATCTAACAAACAATAAATACAACCTCTGAACAGAATGTCAAACATATAACACGAAAATGCCCAAATTCGGGAACAAAAAACCGCACTTAAAAAAAATACACGTCGCAGTAAAAAGTTGTCTCGCCGCAACGCGCGAGTGAGTTCAACCTCGTATATACTAAATGGCGTTACAAAAACGACACACCCTCGTTTTAATGTTATAAAATATTTGGCCCAAATCAGCCCAATAAGCCCACTCGGAAAAGAAGTTTAGTTAACTTTTTTATTTTACAAAAAAGCCCCTCATGTTTATACTATTTACAACTTTATTTATCAAATATCTAATAAATAAATATACCGATAAAATGGCTTCTGGATTATGAACAAAATGGGCCCAATATTGATATGTTTTGTACCTGCGTACGATTTTATAAAAAATATTGAAATTTAATATATATTTAAAAAAAATTCAAAACACACCCTTAGCGTACCTAATAATTTTAAAAAATACCTTAAAGTTAATGTAAAAAATATTAATGAAAAAATTTCTATTTAAGCTGGCGTATTAATGTTTGCTAGGAATTTCGGCAAAGATTGCGTACATCCTCATTTATCAGCGCTCGATGATTAAATTATCAATTATCCTCGACGAGCAAACAAAAATAGCTCCGCCGCAACGCGCGGATACATTTTTTTCTCGTTCATCAAAAACTACAAAAGTCTAAGTTTTATTATAACAAGCAAGATAGCCCGCGCGTTACCGCGGGGCATAATTTTTTGTGAATCAATTTCGAATGAATATTGAGTGGGAATGTGTCTGTGCGTTGCGGCGGGGCTAACTTATATGCAACACATGTATTTTATTTCACTGAGTATTTTTTTTAACAATCACGGAATTTGAATGAGTATTTGTCGTTGGGGCGAGTATATTATTTTTTTACTTATTTGGTTAACAAAATATGTGGTATTCGTATTTATATAGTATGACATGTACCTTGAATCATATACTAAATGTATTTACTTATTAAAGTTCATAAACGTTAACGGGGCTTGAAAGATCAAAACGGCTTGACTTGGATTTTTGGGCGAGCGAACGACTTTTAGTATAATATAAATATGAATGTGAAATCTGTTTTTATATATAGTCGTAAACAAGCAAGATAGCCCGCGCGTTACCGCGGGCCATAATTTTTTGTGAATCGATTTCGAATAAATATTGAGTGGGAATGTGCTTGTGCGTTGCGGCGGGGCTAACTTATATGCAACACATGTATTTTATTTCACTGGGTATTTTTTTTAACAATCACAGAATTTGAATGAGTATTTGTCGTTGGGGCGAGTATATTAATTTTTTGCTTATTTGGTTAACAAAATATGTGGTATTTGTATTTATATAGTATGGCATGTACCTTGAATCATATACTAAATGTATTTACTTATTAAAGTTCATAAACGTTAACGGGGCTTGAAATACCAAAACGGCGTGACTTGGATTTTTGGGCGAGCGAACGACTTTTAGTATAATATAAATATGAATGTGAAATCTGTTTTTATATATAGTCGTAAATGGCAAAGAAATATAGGTTATTTATAGAGTGAACGACTTTTAGTATGTATATAAATATGAATGCGAAATCTGTTTTTAAATACAGTCGTAAATGACAAAAATGTATATGTTATTTATATAATTTAAACTTTCATAGAATTGTACGTTTCTGACCTATGTCGTTTAGTTTAAAGTTATAGCAGAAGCATTGCAATATTTAGCTCGTTTTGTTCGCAATTCGAAGATCTTTCCGCGGGTATTTTTTGATCTGAATGAATCGGTGGATATGTGTTATATATTTAATAAATAAAGTTTATTACTCATATAAAAAAATCGTAAATAGTTAAAAGTCGATGGTATGTTATGTAAAAAAAATATTCTTATTTATATTAAACTTCAA
>BQNB010146938.1:4225-16506 GCA_026074375.1 Tanacetum coccineum
ACAATCAATAAGCCATATTTTCAGAAGTGCCATCCTCACTAACTCACTTATGTTATTGTGCCCGACCTTAATTAATAACTATTCTTAGAAGGAATAGTCCCTTGGTCTTGGTTTGTTATTTTCTTGGGTTGAAATAGAAATTGAAGTGGAGGTGTCTGGAATAGAATTTTCACTACACCATTCTGCATACCGATTGTCCCAAATCAAACCACCCTCTTGGTTAATCTCGTACCTTACTAGGAGGAATTTAGAAAATGATAAACTGCTCCCTTCATGCTCTTTCTTTCATCATCCAGATGACAGTGCCAATATTTCAAGGTTCCTTTTTCATCAACTCCATAGATCTCATTCCCCCCGTTGCATAACTTCATGGTTAGGTCACACGTGGGCCATACCTTAAGTATTCTATTGCACTCTTGCATAACAGGTTTGCAAAAATGTGTGCTTGGGGTGTTTGCGTTAGGTTTAAGCATCCTTGCCTTCTTGCTACTTCATTCCTGCATATAATTATCATTGTTGTTTTAATGATGCAGGTTGTTAGATTTCTCTAATTATGGGGACTTATCTGTCGGTGCATTACTACCAGTAGAAGGCTCATCATTATGAATTGAATTTACCATATAAACCTTTCCTACATGAGTCATGAAATTATGAATTTTCTTATCCATATCGAAAGTAACCCTGTCATCCCCGATTCCTAAAGAAATTTCTTTCTTAAAAACATCAATCTCGGCATGAATGGTTGCTTACCATAAAATCTAATAGGAATAAAAACTTATCGATTTTAACAAGGATGTTTTTGACTATTCCAATAGGAGCCCTTTTTGTCATATCAGCCATTTCTACTAGCATGTCGGTTTTCTTAAGGTTAACCAATTTCAAATGTTCAAACATGGATTTGGGTATGACATTAACGCTTGCACCTAAGTCTGCCATAGCATAAAATTTAAACTTCCAATAGTGCAAGGAAGAGTAAAACTTCCTGGATTCAACTCCTTCGATGGTAGTTAGCATGGCAGGACTCTTGATGGCACATCATCTTCTTCTCGCGCCACATGTTTGTCAGTCTTAAAAATGAAAGATACTATATGTTAGAAGATGCATTGTCAATCGGTGCCTCATCGTTAGCGTAAACTGCCTTGCATTGACCAACCGATGAATTGGGTACTTCACTAGTAGCTTTTGCATGAAACTCCTTTGTTAGCTACTTGATTTGGGTCTCTAGATTTTTTAGAGAGATGCTTTGGTTTCATGTGTTAATCTCTGTGTTCTCCTGGAGTTTCTTCACCTATTCTTCCATCTTAGCCCTTTTTCGTGTTGACTCTTCTAGGTGCTTGTTCATAAGCTCCTCTAAGCTTGGGCTTTTTTCTTTAAAAGGTGGGCGATTATCAACACGTATGTAGTATCCAGGCGGGCCCACACGATATTTAGTTCCATTGTTAAAAGGGGAAGAACGCCCAAATTCGCCATACTTCACCTCTTCAACACTCTTAACTTCCTTGTTTAGTGGACACTCCTTGTCGAGATGAGCTCCTCCACAAAGTTGGAATCCTACTTGAATAGCATGCACATTTTATTTCAGCTTCTTCATATCTTGACCAAGGCTATCAAGTTTTCTTACAATAGCAGCGATTCCTTTAGAGTTACTGCTGCTACACATACTTCTACTAGGTGAACCATCATGCCACTTTTGAGAGTGGTTAGCCAAAGTTTGGATTGTTGTTAAGGCTTATGCGGGTGTCATCGTCACACCTCATAAATTTCAGGTCAATATTTTAAACTTTTTCGATCATTTATTTTGACTTTTATACGTTACGTTTGAATATGGCGGTTTACCGGGAAGTTAACCCGTGTAACTCTGCAAAACATCATCAGACGCGTTCCGACTTTGGATTTTGATTGGTTTAGATATTATATGAGTTATTTTATCTTTTCTAAGTGTTTCGTAGTTTACGATCACTCCCGGTATTGATTTTTATGTTTTAACGTTTAATTTACGTTTTTTGCTTTTTTAATCAAACAAAACCCCGAAAACCTAAAATCTTTTTGTGTAAACTTTAGTTATCGTTCATCTCGTGTTGTTAAGTCAAAATTTTCGTTCATATCCCCCTCCTTATAAATTCAGACGCATAAACCAAATCAAAAACAACCATAAGCCTTGAAATTAAATCAAAGGCGTCTTTTTTTTGAAAATCCCGTGCATGTGTATGAAAGTGACACATGGGGGAGTCCATTTCATGCACACTTAACCATTCAAGACCAAGGCAAATGTTACTTACACATTTTCAAAGCTTGGACTAGGAAATTCAAACCAAGATTGTTATACTTGAACCATGGTCCCAAAAACTGAACCATATGGTCCTTGTGGCTTTCCTTTTTGCCGAACACACACACACACACATCTTTGGTGTGTGTTGGTTACATGTACACTATAATACACACCCTTAACCTAATATTTTCCTATAAATACCATCATATATCATACACTAGGGTTTCATATCATTTTTCAGGCCTCATCAAAATCTCTCATCTCTCTTTCCCCCTCTCCTAGCTCACGGCCAACAAACACCCCTTATAGGGTTTGATTATCTTTGATTTCTTGCATAATCCAAGCATACTAGGTTCATTTTTAAGGTTTACCAAGGTGGTTTGATGTATTCGTTCATTGATCTAAGGGTTTATTTCAAGATCTACAAATTAGGGTTTGGTTATTATTTTGGATTTTTTAAGATCCAAGTCTTTCATCTTCATTCTTGTGTTTTCTTAAGCTTGTTCTTCATATTTGTAAGCTTATCTTGAAATTTATACTTTCATTTTTACTTTCATTCTACATATGTTATGTGTTAGCTCGATATGTATTTGTATTGGGCCTAGCACACATCTAAAACCATCTATCACTTGTATATATTATGTCGTATGTTGAATGAATAGATTATTCACTTTCCCAAACCTTCATGGTATCACGCCAAACCCTAAATCGATTCTAAAAAAATCTTCCTCTACCCAAAACAATTGTTACTATTGTGCTTAGGTCACAAGGTTTCTTCAACCGTGCAAGGTCACGATATTGTGTTCGTCGTGCTTAGGTCACGAGGTGATATTGAGTGTTAGTCACGCGGGTTAATGTCGTGCAAGGTCACGAGTTGTTTTTTTATTTGTTCCTTACTTCCTATTGTAACCATACATATTGATTTGTTCCCTACCTATACCTTTTTAGACGACATACCCGATATTATACCACCAATAATTCCTACCACTCCTGCTATGCAACTCCCACCTGAACCTATCACTCCAATTCATAACACCGAAATTCAAGCCCACTCATTGCCTCCATCCACGTCCATGGTCCAACAACAAATGCCTACCACAACTCAATCACCCGCGACCCAAAACGAACCTGTGGCTCAATCACCTAATATAATTCATGATCCACCTGAAAACCTAAACCCAGTTTCGGTTCACCCCATGGTCACACGTTTTCGTGTCGGGACTAATCGTCCCCACTAAGCGTCTCAATTTACATGTGTCTTTGGTTTCATGTTTACCCAAATCTTATCGTGATGCATTTAGTGATCCTAGCTGGCAAAATGCTATGCATGATGAATACATGCACTTATTAAAAACAAAACTTGGACGCTCAGTCGTTGTATAATTTTTTTTGTGTCTATTTCGTCACAAGTATCTGGCAGATGGCACGCTTAGTCGCTACAAGGCTCGTTTTGTGGTGAACGGTAGTACACAGTTAGAGGGGGTTGATGTTGATGAGACTTTTAGTCTGGTTGTTAAACCGTGTACTATTCGGACTCTCTTTAGTTTAGCTGCTTCTCAACATTGGCCGATCCATCAACTCGATGTCAAGAATGCTTTTTTACATGGTGATCTTTCTGAGATAGTTTATATGCATCAGCCTCCTGGATTTGAGGTTTCTGTCATCTGATTATGTGTGCTTTATTACAGCGGGTCTCTCTCTGGGCTAAAACAGGCCCCCCGAGCTTGGTCTTCAGGGTTTCATCATACATTAACTGGGTTGGCTTTTCTCATAGTCGTTGTGACTCCTCCTTATTTATCTACAGACAGGGGACTGATACTGCTTATTTGTTATTATATGTGGATGATATTGTTCTCACTGCTTCTTCTGAGGGATGTTGCATTGCCACATCCATGTGACTTACTCGTAGTTCTTCAACCGATCAATTATAGCCCATCAGGCGCTCCTTAGAGATAGCCCCCGCAGCGATGAGAACGTCCTTTCGGCGAACACCGCGCCCACACGATCCTAACATATAGCCCTACCCACCACCACCCCTTCATAGTGGAGGCACCTCCACAGAGTCGTCTCGGACTGATATGCACCCCGTTCTGCAAATCCCTTTCCTCCCTCCCCCCCGCCCCCAAGCTTCTCTATCTCTGGCCCTCCTCGTCCTGCCTAAGCAAGAAGTCCATGTTGTTGAGGATTTTTGGAGAAAGAGAACAAAGACCGCCAGAAAGCAAGAGGGAAAGCACATATGGTTTAGGGGTTAACCCTAGTTGGGACTCATGTTGTGCTGAGTATTAAAACTAGGTGTTGATGGAGATCAGGGTTTCTGATCTACTTTGTACGGAGTCTTGCAGGTTCTCTCCAGTATTCTTTACTTTTACTAGACCAAGGTTCTTTCAAGATCCAAGTCTTCCATCTTCATTCTTGTGTTTTCTTAAGCTTGTTCTTTATATTTTTAAGCTTATCTTGAAACTTATACTTTCATCATACATATGTTTATGTACTTGCATAGATCTATGATTCCTATGGTGTTTGTGTTGATTTTTTAAAAAGAAATAAAATAATATCTTGTCATCTTTTTTAAAAATAGAAGTAATATGTTTATGACTTTATTATCTTGGTAAGGTAAGTTGAAAGTGAGTTGCAACAATAGAAATGAAGGGATTTGGTTAGTTTTAGGTGTGGTTTGGTTGTGGATTAGTTGTGAATGGAGATTAGGCTAGATTAGGCACTATTGTGAAGTTTGGTGTGATTTTTAAAAGCGTTTGTGAAATACATAGTTTCTTATCCGAAATTTTTTTAGGTTTTGGTCGACCTAGGAATGTTTTCATTAGGCGTAAAAGTAGTTTTTAGAGAGTTCGTTTTGAGTAGATAGATTTTCATATATTGTACACTAAAATCGGACTTAAAACGGCCAAGTTATAGCTAAATGAAACTTGAAATATTTTTTGGCAAAATAAATTACATAGGTGCTTATGTGAATAGTAAAATGAGTTTTCGGACACTTTCGAGATATTTTGAGCTTTTAAAACGCTAGCGAAACATATAGTATCACATATATATTGATTAGTATCATTTAAAAACGTTGTTAACATATTTTAGGAAAAACTTTAAGGTTACTAAAAATAGTAAGTTTGGTGAATTTTAGCAAGATGGACATGGAAGTTAAACGTTTAGATTTCTCTAGTGCACTTTAGGAAATATGGATTAAGCAAATATAGGGGACGGTATTAACATCCCAAAACTAAAAACTTTCCTAAAATAGAAACTTACTAAAAATGGTATTTTTTGGTTAAACGCCGAAACTTAACGAAAAACTCTATAAATTTATTTAGTCACGTTTTGTTAATTAAGTCAAAGCACAAACACTCATGGATGAATTTTTTCTCATAAACGATTTGTACAAGTTTCGTATACTTTCCGTCTTCCTAAGATGCGTCATTGATTTAGGTCTCAAGTAGGACCTCTTGGCATTATATCTCTTCATTGATATTTATCTCACCATTTGCTAAAGGCGAGTTCATAGCCCCGCGTATTACTATCTTTACTTTACTACTTTGGGGTGAGAAACATTACTTGTTTTTAAACTATGGACACAGTTACTTTATGTTGCCTTTTCTTGATTACGTGTTGCCTAAGTTGCAAATAGACCACTTATGCCCGAACTATCATGACCTGTTAATTTCTTGACCGGAGGACCGGTTGAGTAAGCGCGAATGTTGTAAATGGAGCGCTTACTAGATTCAGGAGACACGAACAAACATATATATACCATGTCAGATTTCATTAGGTTATCTTGGCCAGATACCTGTAGGGCAATTAATATCTTGTTTGGTATATAATGTGTTGCATCAAATTGAGCCTCAGTGTCATGAGCTTAGCGTAACAGTAAATACTTTTTATGTGAAGTTGTATCTGTTATAACTGTCACATGCGTACTGTGAACTTGTGGTCTACTTTTGATACAAAATTCAAACCTATGAATACACCAACTTTATGTTGACGTCTTAGCATGTTTTTCTCAAGTGCTTAGCTGTGGATGTCTTTACTTGCTTTATGGTGTTGCCTTGCATTGGACCGATTTTCAAGAGTTATTATTATACATGCTAACATCGTTGTCAAACTTTGAAACCTTTTATTCGCTCCCACATATTATCTAAGAACTTATGTAAAACTTTAACTATTTTATTTAATGCAACGATGTTGGATTTTTTAACGTACCCTTAGAGGTCGTTCTTTGTATCTTGTGTGATGAATATTATAACGTCACGCCCCCAGACACGTAATTCTGTCCAGGCCCTGTTTGGCGGTGTGACAAATTGGTATCCAGAGCCAAGGTTATAGAGAACCAAGTAGTATATTTAGGTCTGGTCTATAACTAGTATGTAATCCTACGTGTTTACTTACTTACGTATATAATTACTATCGATAAGTATACGGGTATTAATTATAATACACTTCCATAATTATATTACGTATAATTTTACCATGACTATACCTTACATCTATATTTTTCCTGCATTGCACGCATTGGCATGGTTTGATATAAAGGGGATTTATATAAACTCTTGCTTGTGCAGGTTATGGAAACTCCAGTTATTTCTATTTCTTCGAATGTATCAGTTAAGAGTGTGGGATCCTCTTTTCCGCGAGTTATCCTTATCGGTTCTATTTCTGTTGAGGTTCCGATTGCACCGGAGGTGGGGGCGGCTGCAGTTGCCTCACTTACCGGGGTGCTCGAGCTTGATACTCATTCATCATTAGAGGCTGATCCATCGGAGAGTTCACCACCTCCCATATCTGTAGCACCTATGGTTTCACCTTTTCTGTGTCCAGACGATTCAGAGTCAGATACTAAGATACCTGAGAGGCATGTATCACCTACACCTCATGATGCTATGCTCACTAGATGGAGGAGCAGAGTTGCATCATGATCATCATCACCTACTACTTCTGCTATAGAGATCCCTACTGCTCCCATTTTACCTGCACTATCTGCTATTGTTACACCATCATCTGAGTTTCCACTTGTACCTATTGTTGCCCCACCCGGGATTCGTCGACGATGAGCTATTCTTATCCTACCCGGGGAGGACATTCCCATTGGTCGACTTTACCATACTTGTTGATCCTAATGAACAGATCTTAAACTCCTTAGCTTGATGTAAGGTTTAGTATCCGTAGATAAATCCAAAGGTACTAAGATTGAAACTTTGAGAGTATTATACGGAATCTAGTTTATACCACTAAGTAGAATAATAGTAATGTTTGTATGACAAACATAATTACAACCAAAATAATAAGCTTTAATATATTAATACAAACACTCTTTGATAGTGTTAGGGTTTACAACCTTGAAGCTATGACAATGACTCATTTTTGGTACATTGAATTCTATACCCTAAGACCTCCTTTTATACACCAAGGAGTCCTACAAGGCTTACAATACCTTCCTAAGTTATCATAATCTTTTAAACAAATAACTTATACACATCTTTTTACAAAAATAACTCAATACTTATCTTCGTAAGTATTCTTGTTATCCAATCCTTTCTCTTGTCTTTATCCATTTGACAGTAGAAACTTTTCCAAGCAGTTGTAATCTTTTAGCAGTTTAAACCAGCAGCATTAACTTTTGAACTAGCAGCACTAACTGAGCACAAGCAGTAGTTAGTACTTGGAATATTTTCTTCATTCTTCATCAGCAATACTAAGTTACACTAGTAGTACTAACTTTATGCTAGCAGTTGTAACTTTATTCTAGCAGTACTGACATATACTAGCAGTACTAACTTTTGTACCAATAGTACTAATATATACTAACAGTAGTAACTAGCAATAGTAACTTTATACTACCAGTACTAACTACTTAACATAATTTTCATTAGTATTACCAATAGTACAAAGTATACCTGAGCAGTATTAACTTTAAGAATCATCTTGAAGTTTTTAAATCCTAACAATCCTCCCCTAAACTTGATGTTCGTCTTCTGAATCTTTAAGTTTCTTCATTAAAAAGTTTTCATCACTATCAGGAGGATGTATTAAAATACTTCATTGACCCTTTTCATGTTTTGTCATGAGCTTGAGTAGTTGATAGCACATCTCATTCTAATAATGAGTTTGAAGTTTCTTGTTGAGCATATTTGTGATTGTTATTGGTGTGAGGAGATATCTCTTCTCAACCAACATAAAGATGTGTAGATTTTTAAACCTTCTAAAGTGCACTCTACAGGAATCAAACAGCTTCCAAACAGTCACTTTGTATCCCTGTAGACTCCTCCATACTTCACTCTTTATGTCAGGTTCAAACATTACTTTCAGATCACCCCAGAACACTCTTTCATAATTATCCTCTGGCCTTGTATTCCTATGTTTAGCTTTAACCAACTTCCAAAGGGTCTTAAAGTCTTCTCTATCAATACCCTGAAGCATCTTTATCATTGATGAATACCTTTTTGAGCTTCCATCAGCCCTTATCAATTTAAAGTATCCCATCCTTCCATCTTTATCAATCTTGTAGTCAACAATCACTAGAGGCTTAGTAGCTAGAGGTATAGCATCAATTGCTACCTCATCATCTTTGACTATCTCAATATGCCTTTTCATCTCTGCCTCCTCTTGATCATCATCACCCTTTTGCTTCTTAGCCTTTTCCTGTTCTAATTCATCACCTGCTCTTTTAGAACTACCCTCTGATTTTGTCTTACTGCCTTTCACCAACTCTGTATTCATATCTACAAAAGTGTTTACCCTTTTCATCTCTTTATCAAACATTTCCTGGATCTCATCATAACTTTTGCTCTTTAGCTGATTATGTTTATATCCATCCATGTTCTTCAAATAGGTAGACATTGTATTTCTCTTTTGTGCCTTAGTTGGTGGCTTGCTCCTTTTCTCTTGAGCTCTAAGCTTTGCAAAGTGTTTCTTTCTTCTGTTCATGAGCTCTACAAACAATCTTGATCTTTCTTCAATGGTTATTTCTCCCTGTTCTTCTGCTTGTAGCCTCTGAGCTAATTCAAAGTCAGCATCCATCATAGCTTGTGTGTTATCTCATGATTCAAGTAAAGCTATGTTGAATTCTTCTTCCTTTTGCCTTGCAATCCTCTCGTCTTTTATAAGTTCAGCTTGTAACTGAGCTTCAAGATTTCTAGCCATTTCTTCATCAAGAGCATCTTGATCTTTCTTCTTTAATGGCACTTCAGGCTCCACCATTATTCCTTTGCCTTTGTCTTTAGCCTGTGGAAGTTATGATGCTTGTAAAGATGATGATGCTGTTTTGAATTTACTTGGCTCTTGAACTACAACCAGCCTTGGGTCTTGTAGTTGTAGTTGTTGTAGCAGAAGATGTAGTAGCTTTGGGTTTAGCTGCTATGATATCTATCAGAGTCTGAGCCAGAGTTAACTCATCAATAGTTGTTGTTAGAGCATTGACAGTAGTAACTTCAACATTAGCAGTAGTAACTACTTCATCAGTAGTAGTAACTGGATCAGCAGCACTAACTTCCTTTTCAGCAACATCTTTTTCCTGCTCTTCCAACACATCTGTATCAAACATCAGGTTGTCATCATTCATCTCTTAAGTCTCATCCACCAGAGTCACTTCTGCATCAGCATCAAGATCAACAATTTTCCTCCCCTGTTTAGATGCATCCTCCTAAGCACCAAAATTGGCATCATTAAAGGATTCTACCCTGCTAGCTGATCCAACCTTCCTTAATATCTTGAACCCTGATGTTCTTGACTTCCTTCTCTTTTCCAAACTCTTTACTCTTCTCTTCAAGCTCTTAATCTCCAAAGCTTGATTAGATTTTGTAGTCTCTAGTGCAAGAACTCTTGACTGTAATTGGGTACAAAGATTCATCAATTCAATAAGTTTCATTCTATCCTCACCACTTTGAGGTGGATCACAAGTCGGGGTAGCTACATTTTCCTCAGGAGTAGTCTCTTCAGTATTAGACTTTGTAGGAGCACTATCCTTCCTTTGTTTCCTGCTTGATTTTTTCTTTTGAGATTTTGAGGATGATGGTTGAGTGATAATATGTGTGGAATGGGAATCAATAGGAATGTCTGAATCTACACCCTCTTCTTGATTAGCTTGAACCATCATTGTTGCAAACAGGGGTGTTACTCTCCCAGAAAAATATTTTCCTTCTCTCGTCATGTTGGCAAACATTTTTTTTATGTGTGAGGGGTTAACATAAGTCTTCTTGTGATGTGACATATCACTAAGCTATTGATTAATAAATACTTGTACAAATCATGGATACATAATAAATTTAACCCCTCCCTCTAAGTGCTTTACCATAGCATCAAAAATATACTTGGACATGTTAAATTTTTGGTTTGTGGCCAAGCATATGATTGTAGAGGCCATAGTGCTACTGAATTCGTTCTAAGCAGTGGTCTTAGCACTAAGGCATTGCGTAATGGTATGAATCAAAAACTTCCATTGTGGAGAAAAGAAAGCTTTATAGAATGTAAGTTTCGAAGAAGGTTTTTCATACCCCATCCTCGCCAGTTCTTCAAAGATAGTATCAGTTGTCAAACAATCAGTACCACCTGCATCTTCTAAGTTAAGATCACTTCTAATACTTGTCTCTGTGATGATCACCTTCTTCTTATCAACTAGGGCTTATAACTGACGTTCTCCATTAAATGTCTTTACCTTTGCTGTTTCCTAGAACTGTTCAATGCAAGATGTATAAATGGTTGGATTGACTGTTAACGCATATTAGACAAAACTTGCATTTAGAAAATCAATAATTTCCTCAAACCTATTACTTTCTTCGGGTTTCTCCAAGAATGCAACCAAATTGTGAATGGCAGCAAACTTTGGGGTCGACATTGTGATGGGTTTTGATGATTAAAGATGAAATTGAGTTAGGGTTTATGATTAGAGAATATATCAAGGTGTAAAATCAATCGAATGAGTGATTGAAACCCTTAATCGAAGTATTTATGAAATCACCCTCAACAGCATTAACTTGAACTGGTAGCATTAAGTTAAGCCTAACAGTATTAACTAACCCAGCAGTATAAAGTTATGCCTGGCAGCATTAACTTATGCCTAACAGCAGTAAGTGTATGCCTAGCAGCTTAAACTAATACGGGCAACAGGAAATTAAGCCTAACAGGATTAACTTAAGCTTAGCAGCATTAACTTTTAGGCTGAGCAGCATTAACTTAAAGACACTAGTATTAACCCCAATTTCTTTCCAAAAAGCATTTCCATCATCAATTTTGTTAGATATTAGAAAAAGACTCGGTCACCCAGTGTATTTTACTGTTTATTATAGCTCGTAGTTTAATAATTAATAGTACATTTTTCGGTTTTAAGTCGGGTACGAATACCCGGTATATTGTAAGTACTATATATAGCCTCTTCTAACTTTGGAAGAGGTAAGCTAGTCATTATTTTACTTTTATAATAATAATGCTAAATGCTAATTGCTCAAAAATGCTCTTAAAAGTTGTTTGCCAAACACACCCTTAATGATATCAAATGTTGTGTGCGAAACTTTTCAACTAAATGATTACAGGTTAAAATCTTATTTAAGATATGTGAGATATATTTGTTGTGTATATATTGTGAGATAATTAGTTGCGGTTATTAGAAACAATTTCAATTTTGACGGACAACTATAACTCCGGATTGATGTTATTCTTTACAAGTCAAATTCATACATTCTCACACAATATAACAATCTCACTATCATTCTTTGTAAGATTTGAACCCACAACTTTTTCACTCGACACATAATCATCTCACAACTATTGGATCAAAGATCAATTAGCGTATAACTATAGTTATTTCATACTCAAAGAGACTTCTGAGAATTATATCCTAGATAATGTGTAACTGTTTTAGACAAATCAAAAGAGTAGATAGTTTTTGGTATAACATTTATACTTTAAGAGACAAGTATCTAAAGAAGTCTATCTTATAAGTATTTACAAATGTGGGGGGATATCTAGCTAAGATATCCGTACTGAACCCCAAGGTTTAAAAGATTTGACCTGA
>BQNB010146939.1:0-16506 GCA_026074375.1 Tanacetum coccineum
TGGAGGTTCGGAAGTCTGAATCTGAATTTAGGTTTGGAGTTTGGTTCGGAATTAGGCTTTGGATATACATCCTTTATAAAGGAGTAAGATTAGATATTTAGATTTCTATGATGGGGTAAATTACAAGCAACATTAATGATAGGAACCATTATATTACGGAGTATTTATTTTTCTTCTTTACAACAGGATTTGTAAAATAGCTATTTTACTACTCCATATCAGTGTATTGGTCACTGATGTTAATTGACACTGGACAGTAAGTAAGTGGGTGTTTGGCATTGCTTATTTTTTCTGCTTCTCTGCTTCTTTTTAAGCAGAAAAGCAGTTTTGGTATCCAAACACTTTCTACTTTTCTGCTTATTCTTAAGCAGAAAAGCAGTTTTTCATAAGTAGGTCAGGAGCTGCTTATTTGATATTAAATTAAAATTAGTTTTTATTATCACATCCAATGTAAAATCTTTAAAAAAAAATAGAAATGAGTATTTTTATCAAATTATTCATATTTTTTAGAGTATCATTACGTCTTTTACAAAATAAGCAAATCCAAACACTGTTTCTAAAAGTACACAATTTAAGCAGATTTAAAGCACTTTTTCTAAGCATAACCAGAAGCAGAAAAAATAAGCAATCCCAAACACCCTCTAAATGAAACTTACAGTTGTTCCAATTTTTTTGCAGGTATTAGATGCAAACCCTGTTCATGTCAAAGCACTTTATCGACGGGGAATGGCTTACATGGAGGCTGGCGATTATGAAGAAGCTAGAGCAGATTTCAACAAGGTAACTACTTAAATATTATTTATTTGGTGTAAAGATATTAATCAATATATGGTCGAAACTTCGTTTGATCATTTTACTTTACCCTTTAAAAATAGATGATGACCATAGACAAGTCATCCGAAGCCAATGCAAAAGCAGCTCTTCTTAAGTTGAAACAGACCGAACAGGTTAGTTAAATAAACAACCCTCCACCCTCCCAGGGGAAAAAAGCCTTTTTTCTAAACAATATTATTTATGCATGATAACAGGAAGTAGAGAAGAAAGCACGTAAGCAATTTAAGGGATTATTTGACAAGAAGCCTGGAGAAATATCAGAAGTAGGACTAGATGATAAAATAAGCGAGACTACAGTCGAAAATACTGAGGCACAGGAACCCTTAGTTTCTAGTCAGGAAGAAAAGGATATTGATGAAGATGCACCACCAGGTCCACCTCCTGCTCGTATGGGTTCTTTTTCGCGTTTGTTGACTGGTGGTATGAATCTATTCAAGTCTCTAGGGGTAAACAGATGTTCCATACTGTGAATGAAACATCTATAAAAACCCAAAATGGGTGTAGGTTGATAGCAACTTATACTTTACAGGACATGACCGGTTTATCACTAAAGGAGGCATTAGTAATATTTCATTTGTATGGAGTTAGAATGGCTAAAAACGCTGTTGCTGACATTTTATATAATTTCTTTTGTAAAACATTTGTTATTATTTAGGCATAATAAGTTGTATGTTATGCGGTAAGATTTGTAAACTCCGCTTCTGAGAGGGAGGTTTGGACCAACATTTCCAAACTGATTGGTTGAAATCTTTTACTGAAACCAAATAGGTTCATCAAATAACAAGCCTTGTATAGTTTGATTTCATCTTCTGACAATATAAACTTACACCCAAATTCATGAATGATGACCACACGAGTTCAAACATTACAGTAATTAGATAGGATCCGTACGAGATTAAGAAATCACCCTATACTTAACCACAAAAGACCCGATAATATGTCCAATCACCACGAAAACAAAAACACCAACGTTGTACGACATAACACACAACATAAGAAGATAAACGAGAGCCATCCGGAGTCCATAGAACGAAGCATGAATCAATCCACCAACAATCGGACTACTTCCCGGCTTAACAACCGGAAAAATTGAGAGGAACTCGACTATAACAGCAAGAAAAAATACAAAGGCTAAAGCCGAAATGTACATCTTTAATTCCCCATTTGGCCAACCATTAAATAGCATCACCACCTCTTTGCTCCAGAAGAATGTCATGTGCATGACCATGGTGTCATTTTTCATAGACATGGACATTGGCATGTCATCTTTGCCATGCGACATCTCCGTTACGAGGAGACGATGAAGAAAAAGTTGGTTAGAAGTTTTCTAGATGTTGTTTTTAGAATCCGGGTTGTGTTTAAATAGGAGAGGACCCAATGAGGTAGAATTCGTATTCATAACCTTCCCCTCGCATTATGGAGAGAAAAGAAAGAAAAAAAAAAAGAGTAGAAAATGAAAGCAACTTTATTTGCTCCAACATAATGGAAATTTTGTGTATCTACAAGCAAATGGAATCCTTATTGGGTGAATGACATTAATCTTCGGATATTATTTGATGATCATCATTCGTATTCTATTGGTCATAGCTAGAAATTATTAGGTATACTTCTAAGAAACATGGTCAAATAAAGATCGTTTCGAAGAAGTATGAAAATATTGGCTTACTAAATTTATACTCGTAATTTTGATTCACAGCTTTCACACAAAAGGTTTTTTTTTTTTTATGTGATTATGATCCAGAAGATACGAGTATCTTTGACAAAATCAATTGATGCTAAAATTGTAGATGAGAGATAAATTGAACTTTATCTTTAGTAAACTTACATGAAAATATCATTATATTTTATAGGGGTGTTCACGGGCGGTTCGGTTCGGTTAGTTGGAAGATTTAAACTATTCGTCGCGGGGCGGGTAATTAATTTTACTATCCGTCGCCGAATCGTACTAGGCGGGTAACCGGACATGCGGGTACCCGAAGTGAGCGGTTACCCGCGGTTCGGGTCACAGTTAACCGTTTTTGACGTTTAATAGAGTTTAACCGTATAAAAAATAACATAGTCTAGAACATAAAATGTATTTCTAGTAAAATTAAATGACGTTGAATTTAAAAGTCATATAAAACTTAAGTATTTCGTTACAATAATTGCATTCAAATATTCATATATAACGTATTAACAAAAAATATTACCCGACGATATAGATTACGATCACATTAATCAATTTTCACACATAGATTTTTACAAATGTTTACTTTACGAGCGAAAAAAGTCGTTATACAATAAAAGTATTGCAATAATCGGTTAATACTTGTACAATTATTTGAATATTAGTTAGAAAATAATCATGTATAATATGCACGGTTCGGTTCGGTTAACCGCGGATATCTAAAAGTAAAAACCGAAACCGAACCATTATAAGCGGGTTTTTTCGGTTTCGGTTTTTTTCGGTTTCGGTTTCTTCGGTTTCAGGTTTTTTCGGTTTCGGATTGAGCGGTTCGGCTCGGTTCGTCGGTTTCACGGTTTTTTTGAACACCCCATTATTTTAGATGGTTTGAAACTTGCTAGGTATAGAAAAGATTAATCAGGTGAGATCGTATACATCGGAGAAAAAATTAACCAGGTGAGATCGTATACATCGGAGAAAAAAAGCTCTTTCTCCAAGGGTAAGCTGAATAAGACTGTTTTAGCTTCTTTTTCATATGATAATTACAAACTTTACTGAATCAATCTTTATCTTAAATCATAATCCTACTTTTGATCAGTTAAAAATTATACTTTTTTTGAGAGTTGTGGCTTGTGATGTTACTGCAAAAGTTGGGTAATATGAGTTTTGCTCTTTTTGAGTTCGCTTCCATTTTACACGTCAAATTTACACTTACGGGAACTAAAGGTTGTTACAAAACAAAAGTGATGACGTAAATATACCTCTTTTATCTTACAAAACCTAACAAAAGCAGCCATTTATTAAAAGTTTTCGTGTATTTACATAAACTCAATATCTGTTGTTTTTATTATAAGAGAAGTAAGGTTTTGTTTTGTGAAATTGTATATAGTTATGTCGGTATTAACAAAGAGAAATGCTACATTCATAAAAAATTTATAAAAATTTATTCATACGATGACATGGTAAGTGAATTGAACTAATCATGTTTTATAATGTTCTCTTTCACACTTTTCATCAATCATATTCATATGACAAATGTGTGTGTGTGAAATTTATTTTGTAAACCGTGGATCTATCATTTCTTATTAACAAAATTATAATGATAATAGACTTTACGTCTTCTATTTCTATATCTGAATTCTAAACCTTTTCTATAGTCCATTTTATAAAGTAGCAATGTTTTGAAACCCGATTCAATTCGGCCGGTTCAACCGGTTGAACTGGTGCCGGTTGAAAAAACGGGTCATATTTAAACGGGTTTTATATTTTTGAAACCCGGTTAGACCCGCCGGATTTGAGGTGACCCGGGTCAACCCGGTTTTCGAGACCCGGCCGGGTTTTGGATTTTTATTTTTTTTGCAAATAATGTAAGTTAATTGTATATATTTGCGACGTAATTTTATTTTTACATGTCATATTTGTTAGTAAATGGTTTTTAGGCTCGATGTATGAAATATTCATAATTTATACATATATTTTTTGTTGTATTATTGCAAATATTATTATTCACGGGTTGTATCTAATTGTTAATTGCGTACGTTTGTGTAAGTTGGGGAGATGTAACTATGCTGGTGCACGTAATTGAAACGTGACGCGAAATGTTTAGACAATCCTAATTAGATCCATTACTTTAGCATATTTGATTATTTTGAAGAACTCCTACTTCTGTATATCCATTACAGCTGAAATCATATCAGCAAGTTAAAAAAAAGTACTACTTATAAGGTTAGTTTTTGGCAATTATGTTTGAAACAAAACAAATATGTACCAATTATCAAGTGAATGATTTGATTATTCACATTTTAACCACCCACAACTGAATTTCAGTGATATACTGATATAGTTCTTTTTTATATGAACCCGTGTTGATTGAGATATTTTTTTATAAAAGTAAGATCATCTCATTAGTGATACATCCTTGATACTTTACTACTTATCATTAAAACCTCCATTAAAAATAGAACTACAACAAATAAAAAGCTTGCACAAACGATTTGTTAACACTGCCATGAAAACCCCCAAAAGAGGACTTTGGCCACAATTATACTTGAATTAATCAACCGCATAAGTTTTATCATCAGAGCAAGGGCATCCAAAGGGTCCATATTTGCGCTTGTTGGAGCCAAATGAAATGGAGACCAATCCTTCATAGTTATACTCACCACTTACTAAAACTAAGAAACTAAGAACTCTGATGGGTAGTTAAACATCACCTGCATTTTAAACTTCCAATAGTTAAAAACCTTTGAGTTCGTAATACTTGTATGATTTAATAATGGTCATACTATTTTCTCGAACAGAGAAGGGGACGATCAAGCAAAATTACAAAGCGTGAAAAGTTAGCCATGTATACACTTACAATATCAAAATTCACACCACTGTGGTTTTCATAAATTTCAGAACGACACACATTCTGTTTTTCAACATATGCGAACTAGATTGATTTATAACATCTTCATGTGAAATTAGGATTTGCACTACAAATTCAGCTATTTATCACAAAAACCATTAGTTATGTCAAGCTACTACAATTTAGATGCAAATCTAAAAAAACCTTGTACACCTTGTAGATAATTAAAGAGATTTGTCTTTGTGTCTTCTTCTTCTTTAGGTAAGAGAAAAGAAAACGCGTAAGAACATTTTAAAACTCGACGGCATTTTCCTATCTGCAGGCAAAAAATAAGAATATCAGTCATAAGAAATATTTATCAACAAAATAATATAAAGAAGGCATACCTGTAACCAAGCGTTTATAATAAAGTTAAAGCTTGCCCCAATGTGCACCCCTTAAAATACGAACCAAGAGTGTGGGTGAAGTTTCAAGGGATGTTTGTTTTCGTCTATTCTAAGCTCGATCACGAAAGTCTGTTGACAATTCTCCATCTTCACCCTTCAATAGGCCAGTTGAAACCGCGGCTACATGCTTCTACTAGGGATGGCAATAAAACCCGTACCCGATGGGGACCCGATAACCGAACCCGTTTTGACCAGGGAATCTCTGAGTTGACCGAGGATGGGGAATCCCCGATATTAAAAACGGTGATGGGGCGGGGATGGTAATACCTCTTGATACCCGTACCCGTATCCGAACCCATACCAGAAAAGTATTAAGCAAGGTTGTCAGGATCGGGATCTTACTCAGGATCGTTTTCGACTTTGCAAGATCGTAATTGTAGGATCGGATCGGGATCGTAAGATCCTATGAAAACATATATATTTTTGTATAAGGTTATTTTTTTATATTTCTATATGTTTTTATATAATATTTTATATGATGAGCATTTACATATATCCCCAAAACACTTCAATATTTACATTTTTTATCTAAACATTCTTTAATAGCATTTTACATCATGCATTGATAACTTGTGTTTTAGAGAAATATTTAATTTTTCAAATTTTATTGGGTATATATGAAATTCCCCCTTATATGATAAACGAATCTAAATGGATGATAAAAGAAAAAGGTTATATGTTTAAGTACCATGGTAATAGAACATTAGATATATTGTAATACATACTTGCACAAAGTTCATTCATGTTTCAATCGATAAATGAATGATATGGATAAAAAAGATACTACATACGTGCACCTACTTCATGTTTCAATCGTTAAACGATTATGGATATAAAAAAATATGAAATCGTCTTGATGAAAATTTATAAACCTTAGCCTAAATTACCAAAAGTCCAAAATAAGATCATTCTACGATCCTACACGATCCGATCCGATCCTACGATCCTGATACGATCCTACTTGAATTGCGATCTTGATACGATCCTGATCATTTTTTGTGTGTGGGATCGTAGGATCGTACAATCCTACGATCTGGATTGCGATTTTGACAACCTTGGTATTAAGTTTACATATGAGTTATATTAGAGGCCCAATAACATTTTATTTGATATTTCACCAAACTTTTCATCTTCCTTGGAAATTAGGGAGTCATCCATTCAGCCGATCATATATAGCTAAAAATAAAAAACCATGCTAATCATAATCTTCATACATGCATCAAGAAGACAATTGTTAATGCTATATCACTTCATATGATTTTTCAACAAGATTACAAGACAACAACCACTCACAAGGTAAACAACTTATAATCAATCTTTTTTTAAGTTATCATCATTATTTAAAATAATATGTGTTGCATATTGTTAAGAGATATATACTATTTTATTAACTAATAGAATTAATGTTGTAAACTTTTGATGTTTTATGTACTATAATACCAGGCATGCATGAACTTGTTACTTGTGATAATCTATGCACTATTAGTTTCATTTGAGATCATTGTTGTTTAGAAGGTATATGTATGTTTTGTGTCATTGTTATGGTGTTTAATTTGTGTCATTCTTATGGTTTTTAATTTGTGTCTTTCTTCATGTGTTTCTTATGATCGGTAACATAATAAGATGATTTTTTGTTTATTATAGGAATGGATTTTAAAGAGAATACGATCCACGTAGCCTCAACACAAAACAACCCTTCAAACATACAGGAAGATAATCAGGTACGTGATAATGTTGAAGAAGTACTTGAACCTCCGGCTAAAAAAATAAGAGACTAAGAAGTCTGGTTTGGAACCATTTTGAGAAGATAACAGTGGATGGAAAACAAAAGGCAGAATGTCACGCTTGCAAAAGTTTACTTAGTGGCGAATCAAATCATGGTACCACCCATTTGCATGATCATTTGAAATCATGCAAAAAAAGGAAACAACCGGATATTCGAGAAAGACTTTTGGTAGGCAATTCGAAATCAAATTTAAATACTTATGTATACAATGAGAAGGATGGAAGGATGTCACTTGCTAAAATGGTTATTTTGCATGAGTACCCTCTTTCAATTGTCGATCATGTTGGCTTTAGGAATTTTACAAAAGCCATTCAACCTCTTTTCAATTGTCCTTGTCGCAACACACTAAAAAGCGCCATACTTAAGTTGTATAACCAATAAAAAGATCAAGTTATTAAAGGTATTGAGACTAATAAGAGTCGGGTAGCCATTACTACTGATATGTGGACTTCGAGCAACCAAAAGAAAGGTTTTATGGCTATTACTGGTCATTACATTGACAATGATTGGATTTTAAGAAGTAAAATCTTAAGGTAACACTTGTATTATATTATATTGTCTCACACTTTATTTATTTTGTTACATGTCATTTCATGATGTTTTTTACCAGGTTCCTATATGTACCTTGCCCTCATACAAGTGCAGTTCTTACAAATGTGTTGATGGAGGCTCTTATGGAATGGAATGTTGACACAAAACTATCCACCATCACTCTCGATAATTGCTACACCAATGATAAGTTAATCGATATGGTGAAAGATGGAGCTCACATTCATATGCGTTGTTGTGCACATATTCTAAATTTGATTGTGAAAGTTGGGTTAAATGTCATTAAGGCTCCAATAGAAAATGTACGTGAAAGCATATCTTACTGGACAGCAACCCCTAAAAGAGTTGAGAAGTTTGAGGAGACGTGCAGGCAACTAAAAATAACATACTCTAAGACATTAGGTTTAGATTGCCAAACTAGATGGAATGCCACTTACTTGATGCTTAAAACCGCACTGATGTATAAAGATGTTTTTACACGTTTGAAGCAACGGGACTCCCACTATAAAACTTTGCCTAGTCCACTAGAATGGGAAAATGCGCGGGTCATTTGCAAGAAGTTGGAGGTGTTTCATAATGTTACTGCGATATTTTCTGGAACTAGGTACCCAACAGCTAATTTGTACTTTCCAAAAGTCTGTGACATTAGGTTGAAGTTAAATGAGTGGCTTGTTTCCCCTACTCAGCTTGTTAGCAATATGGCATCTAAAATGATTGAAAAATTTGATGAGTATTGGGGTGCAATTCATGAGTTGATGGTTGTTGCTGGTGTTTTCGACCCAAGAAGCAAGATGGAAATGATCGAGTTTTATTTTCCCCAAATATATCCTGATGATAGTGCTAGTCGAATTAAAAAAGTCCGCAAGATATGTGAAGCGTTGATCCTTGAGTATCAAGAAAAGACTTTAGATAGGGAATATGAGTTTGGAAATAACACGGGGTCAAGTTCAGCAAACTCGATGGAGGTTGATGAAAATATGTCGGCGTGGGAAAAACATATTATGTGTAAAAGTAGTGTTCCGCAATCGTGTATAGTAATGGAATTTGACCGTTATTTGGAAGAAGGACATGAACCTCGATCTCCAGACTTTGATATTCTATTATGGTGGAAATTGTAGTTTTTCAGCATGCATAACAATTTATAATCTAAATCAAACATCAAAGCACGTAATAGCGGAAGCGATAACAAATCATATAATTAACATGCATATAATTAACCGGGTCGGGTTACATACCTTTGGATTCCCGTGAGCACAAGAATCGTTCTTGTTTTCTTTGTTCTTGATCTAACCCTAATTAGGGTTTATGTGGATCTATTGATTAACCCCTTACCAAGTTTTGTTAATCGATCCAAGATTTAATCTATAGTGAGATTAAACCACGTTCTTGTACACACGTTTTAGAAACAAGTTAACCAAAAGACTAGTTTGAAAACAAGAAAACGTTTCTAGGTTTAAAGTCGATCGAACAAGAATCCTTTGGGGATGATTTTGGCCGATCGATCAACAAGGGAAAACAAAGAAAAAATTTAGGGATCTTTTATGTGTACAAAACTTATATCTTATGATCCCTTAATTCCTTTGTTTATATAGGCTAACCAAACTTAGAGCCCAAGTCAAGTTCTATTAGGAAAAAGGAAACAAAATCTTTTCTTTTTCCCCCTTGCCTATATCCGGCCAATACACCACCTTCATGGGGTGTTCCGGAACCTTCTCGACTTCCTTTACAAAGTTAGTCCTTCCCTTTATTCGTTAGTCATTTACCGTTAAATACTTAACGACCGTTAAACGTTTTCGTGTATTTAATAAATATATTACATTTAATATAATTATTAATTCGTTAACTCTTTACGTATTGTGTGCAATCCCATGGTCTCGAGTTCGATCCTAACACACGACTATTAATTTATCGTCCATAAACTAACAGCTCCCACTTGGACATATTTTAATAGTGTGATCACATCGGTTAGCGTCTAGTTACACGCCGATGCCTCTAGTACGACTCGAGTAAGGTCTCCTGGACAAAACCTTTTAATGATTCATCATTATTATTATCCTTTTGTTTCTAATACAATGTTAATAAGGATATGGATCTTAGTCATTCCTTAATTAACTGATTCTGTTTCTCGTTTTATCTGATTGAGCAAGATTACCAAATCTTCTAAACGTATTCTAGAAAATCTTGGGTGTGGCCACACATACATCTTACCAATCCCACGAGGGGCCCAGCTGTATTAAACTTCAAAACGAATTTGAAGGAAACAAATCCCTTATTGACTACAAGCAAAACTTATGAATTTTGCAACACTTCTGAAAACAATCCGTATAACTACCAGTTACGTGTAGCGTTAAATTGCTTCACAGAAATGCACTAGATCCATGACAGTTTCCTGGTATCTCAAGTCTGAGGATAACTATTTTATGATTTACTTAATGACAAGATCCATAAAGTACAATCATATAGTTGGGATAAGTCCTATATTCAATTCATCGAATATCATCTAAATTTGGCATGTAATCACATCAATATACTTTCAAGTATATCCGACCACAATTTAGATTTGTCTTAATTTAATAATATTCCCATATCATTAATTGACAACGGACATTTAGAATAATTCATTATTCAAGGATTTAAAACATGCAAAATAGGATACAAAATTAAATAACAAAAATAAACATAACCAATATTTTATTTCATCAAATAATAATGTTTACAATATCCTTTATCCAAATACTAATCACAGGTATGCATGAAACTACTAGCTAATTGAAGTCCAATTCCATTGGCATGATCAGTAACCTTTCCTCTAGGTAAAGCCTTAGTGAAAGGATCAGCTAAGTTATCATCTGTGTGAACTTTTAATATTTTGATTTCACCACTCTCGACTTGTTCTCGAACGTAGTGATATCTCCGTAGAAAATGTCTGGCGCCTTTCATAATTCCAGAATCTCATTGGCGCATATGATTGCACACAGAATTGATCCACAATACACATCAATAGGCTTTTTTTTATTGAAGGCAATCACACCAAGATCTTCAACAAACTTACCTAATCCAAACATCTTCCAATAAGCAGCTTCTTCTGAAGCAACCATTATTCAGCCTTGTGTTGACAAACATTGGCAATTGTGCCTGCTATCTTGCTCTTCCATTCAACTGCTCCACCATTGAACGCCAAAGACATACCCCGCTGACACTTCCGAATCATCATATTCACTTTGCCAGGGGTGACGCATTCACGGAACCCGTAACATTAAGTTCATGTATCTTGTTCCCTCCATACACTAAAAACCATATCTCTTCGTATTCCTCAGATACTTCAGAATATGTTAACAGCAACCCAGTGGAGCTTACCCTGATTCTGTTTGATATCGACTGACCAAAGATTTGAGCAGAACCGCCACATTCTGTCTTGTGCATACGTAACAACAAACATAACAGATCCTACCACCGAAGCAAAGGTACTTTTTCATGTAAGGCACCACTTCAGGTGTAGAAGCCACATCTCTTTACTTAATTCATTGTTTCACTTCCATTGGCAAATAATAACCCTGATCATAGAGTTAATGCAAATTGAATTTCTCTCTATCAATATTTTTGTCAATGTAAGCACGTAATGACTAAGTCCAATAAACCGCTTAGATCGATCTCTATAGATTTTAATTCCCAGAATTGTATGCACTGATTCCGCTCAAACTATACCTTTAAAATATATAATATAATAAAATATCAAGATAAATAGAATAGATAGTCTAAAGCAGAGTCAATGATACCGAGAAGTAGTAATAGAGCTGTCCGGGGTCCGTAAATACATCCTCAACGCGGCTGGAATGGTAAATCGATAACGAATAATGGATGATTTGATTGAGAAAACAAATGATTTGAATTTTTAGAATCAAGATAAACTAAAATTAATAAAGAACTAAAATTATTGTACGGGAAACAAGCAGTGAAAATGGGAATCCATAAATATACTATCGGGGAACAAAAATAAGTTAACTATAAATCCTAAACTAATATCGGGGGCATAAATAAATGCAATAGAAAATCCTAAGAAATCTACGGAAAAACGAATCAGCTAAAAATACTTAACTCAAAATAATTAGTAACTAATAAACTCAAATTAAACATGGCAAATTATAGACTACCCACCGGGAATTTAAAATCGCAAGCAAAGACTAAAAATTACAAAAATAAAGTCATAAGATTAAAAATTTAAAATTTAAATACATTAAAATATTCTAACTTAAAAGAAAATCTAACAAATTTCAAAATCGAGTTAAAAAGCTAACAAAACTGTTAAGAAACAAAAAGTCGAACTCGTAAACGAGCCCGGAACTGAAATTTGGGCAAAATTCACACCCTACAACAATTTTTAATAATTTGTCCTACAAACCTAGTTGATTAAAGAAAATTTTCGTAAAAAAGAAAAATAAATTTTTGTTAATTTTTTATTTTTTATGAAATTTTAAATATTAAATACTAATTAAAAACAAAGAAAATAGAAAAAGATAAAAAATAAAAGTCTAAAAAAATTCAAAAAAAAATCAGAATAAATAAAGAAAAAGATAACAAAACTAAAAATGTAAAAATGCCCAAAAGTTTACTTTTAGCAATTAAAATTAAATTAAGCTAATTAAAATAAACCCTAAATGAAATTAAATTATTTAATTAACCTAACTATGCTAACTAATGTTAAGTTAAAAGAAAAAGGACTAACAAGGGAAAGCTATAAGGACTAACGAATCAATAACCCAATTAACCTATGGCACTAACAGTGTTAACCACAAAATTCAAATATTACATAAATGGTCCCTGAATTGGACCCCGACTTACAAATGAAGTCCAAAAGGCTTATTAGCCAAAACTTAAAAAAGCAAAGTTGTTAAGGGGCCTTAGGAGAACATTTTTCACAAAAGCACTAAGTGCTGAAATCCACTAAATAAGCCAGAAATGTGGCTTTTCTTTGACAGAAACTCAAATAAGCTTAAAAGCTCTTTTAGTTTTCTTTTTAAGCTACAAGGCACTCAAATAAGCTGAAAACCTAAGTTTGCTTGAAAATAAGATAAGGATACTATGTTAAGCTAAAACCTATAGATTTAAGCCCTAAAATAAGCTAATATTTAAATAAGCTAAAACTGAATTTTATCAAAAAAAAAAAAAAAAAAAGTTAAAGTACTCTTTTTATCCTAAGATTAAACTGACCTAATAAAGCAAATTTACAGGTGAAAAGCTCTAAACCTAAAAGATTACCTATAGAAGCTGATACAAAAAGCAAGAAAAAACTATTGCTTAATGTACAATAAGCTAGAAATGAGGGGCTGAAAATTGGCCTCAGCACCAGGTACATTGCAACAGGCATTAGTGGGCCTTTTTGGCATAAATCCCCAATAACTCAAAAAGGTTAATTTATGAAAACAACCTCACACAGATTAGAGAGAAGGGAAATGAGCTTATCTCAAAAATTAGCTTATATAACAATAAATACTGCTGAATTTCAGAGATGGAAAAGTAGGCTTTTTATTAAAAAAATGAACATTCATATTGGCGATTTTGACTTACAAGGTCAAACGACTCAAGGAACCTTTGGCAACTAATTTAAACACTCAAATGACAACAATTTGAACCCTTACTCAGGATCACAATGGCTTAACCAAATAAGCCATTGTAATCTCCTTTTAAAAACTAACAGTTTCAACAATGCTTGTAAAAACTTTGGAAAATAGATTTTAACTAAAAAACTTTAGTAAAACAGACTTAATTAAGCTCAAACAAACCTAAGCAAAAGGTTCACATAATGACCCCAATCCCATGCATTACCATTTCACACCCCGTTTTATCCCTTAACCGCAAACACACCACCCCCCCCCCCCCCCCCCCCCCAACCCCCCCCCCCCCCTAATTTTCAAAAAAACTTTTTATAAACAAACCGATTTGACATTAAACCTGAACTTAACAACTTAAACCTTGTGATTACTTTACTGATATTGGCCAAGTAAAAGACAAGTTAAAAAGATTTAAACATATATCCTTTAACCTTGTAATTTCAACAGTAACAAAGCAAAGACATTTTTCATAAATCTTGGAAGTTTCATTAAAGAAAACTCAACAATATTACAAAGTAAACATTCTGCAAACTTAAATTACAATTTTAAATTAAAAGTTAAATAAAAAGAAAGCTAGAAAAAAAAAGGTATTTGTTTCGGCTGTGTGTCTTTTCTTTTATATGAGCCCTTTTGCTTGCTTCTTCTTCTTGTTGTGTTTGTTGTGTGTGTACAAAACCCAGGGATAAATCTTAGCCATTGATTGGTCCTTTGTGCTTCTTTTTAATCAATCCCCACCATTGATAGGACTCGGGGTTGATGAGATTGCCAGCGTGGAGGCTGATTAGGGTTAGTGGGAGTGGGTTTAAGGTTAGGACTGGATTTAGGAGGGGTTGGGTAAAAGATTGGGTGGTATCTCGTGATGGTGAAGGTTTTGAGGTGGTGGCGGGAAAGTTTTTGAGAAGGGTGCGTTTATTGGTTAACAGGTTTTTGAAAGTTTCAAGTGCCCAAAAAGAAACCCCCATCTTTCCTTTACTTGTCACTTCTTTCTATTCTTTTTAATTTCAGTTATAAAGAAGTTTAAGAATAGTTACAAATAGCCCTTGTGTTTTATTAAAACAAAGATATAAAAGGTTTTGATAATGGCAGTTTCAGCCCTTGGTGTTTTTAAGGGAAATTAAGTTTGTAAAATTGCAAAATCAGTCCCTCTCTTTGTTTAAAACACTTTTTTTTCTTTTTTACAAACAGTTTTAAACTTACAATTTAGGTCCCCAAGGTTTATAAAAAAATGGTATTGGGTGCCAGTAATGGGCTGGGTTATGTATTGGAGCTTGTATTGGGCCCAAGCTGAGTGTGTTTGGGCCAATAAGGGTCAGACTTGTTGTTATTGGCTTTTTACGGCCCAATAAGTTTTTTGGGTGTGTTTTTTGTGTTACACTGGCTGAGATTGTATTGTTCAAGGCTAGGATTGGGCCCTTCAAAGTCTTCATATCTCCTCTCGTCAATTGCACACAAATGGGCTGTTGTCATTGATTTGAGGCCCATGACTTCACAAGTCTACAATAATATACTATTGGGCTTTCCCGGCCCATCAATGTGTTGAAGATTGCATCCCAATAGTATTCTTCATTACGGCTCCTCCGGTTTTGACAGTTAATTTGTTGAGTTGACTTTGACTTTGACTTTACTGGTCTTGGCTTTGATTTGGCTTTGTCTTCCAAAGCTTTTCCATTTCCGTTCCAGGGTATTTTTGTCATTTTTTTTTCTTGTTTTCTGTCTTTGGTGTGATATCCTTTTCCTGCACAACACTAGTGTATAAACAAACAGATCATTGGCAAGTTTCTGTCTGTTTTTTTGGTCATTTAAGTCCGTTTTAAATGTAGAAAGGTATGTGTAATTAAGCACATCCAAAATCTCCCATACTACACATTGCCGTGTCCTCATCCGCAATGCTAAAGAAGATAAGCATTCACGAAAAACTAAGACTCATGACCCCCTCCGACTACTAACTTTGAAAAGTAGCCAAAGAGATTTGACAAAGGAAAGAATCAATAGCTTCGACAAATCCCAGATTAACACCATTAATTTTTGAGTACATTGACTACTCTAATTTTTTGGATTTTTGAATGGTTTGTCTTTCTTATTTAACTCACAATGGGATCATAGAGTGAGAAACGTCCATAGAATGATCTACGGATGTCCTGACGGAAAATTTCATCGTCCCCGATTTTTCACTAGTCTTAAGCCAAGCAATTAAACGAGATCATTGTCGATATAAGTTTAGGTGTAAAGCCCTCATACTTATGACTTGTGAACTTTTGAACTCCCGACATGGATAAATGATTACGTGTGTGTGCTCGATTTAACTCAACCATAGATCAACTTATTCTCATAGTCACAAAATGAATCGTGACTCAAAGCAACAATTTATTAAGACTTTGCAACTTGATTTTATAGAACTTCAAAATTATTTTTTTTTTTTTTATTTATTTATTTATTTTTTTTTTTTTTTTTAAAGTTCTTAAAGCTAGGAATGCGTTGCTTAGTTTGAACACCTACCTAGGCCTCGCTCCCTAGTAGGATATCACAACCAACGTCCGGTGTTCTTAGTTTGAAAACCCTCACCTTCTTCCTAATATGGCTAAGGACAAGTGTCTTAGTTTGAACCCTTACCTAGACCTCGCTTCCTGGTGAGATATCACAACACACCAAATCCCTAGAAGTAAAGATGTCTTAGTTTGAACCCCCACAAGGCTGTCAAACTCGCGAGTTTACACGTAAGATCGTACGATTTTACGTGTCCACCTGATAAAATCGTGTAGGATCGGTGT
>BQNB010146941.1:0-12035 GCA_026074375.1 Tanacetum coccineum
GACCCTCTCCTCGGTAGTTGTAACACCTTATTAGATTACCATTTTTACCATTACCATTACCCTCAGCCGGTGCTGTTTCAATATTTCCATTCCCATACTGATTTGCAATTTCCGAAACAACACTAAGCCCCTTTATATTTTCAACAATCTGAATACTCGGATTTTAAACTGCATTTTTCCCAACCTCATTCCCATCATTTTGCACTGCATTATGTCTCACCTGATTTCCAACATTGTCATCAATCATTTGCATCTTGATGTCTTGGCTCGTGTGCATACCCGATTATGCAATCTGACTATTTCGGGGGATTAATGAATTTCTTTGGTTGTTGTTTGTTGGTATGGTATTGACTTTGAATGCTTTAGCTATTAAAGCAAGTGCCATGTTCATTGCAGTTGTGGTATCTGAACTATCTTTGGGATTATGCATTGGTTGTTGCATGTAGTTCGTGTTGAATAAAGGTTGTTGGACAAAGTGGTTGTTGGCTTGTGGATGTTGTATGTAGGAAATATGTGATGATTGATCTAGGTGAAACGGTGGCTGAGTGTTTGCTATTAATGCCAAAGGATCATGTGTGTTTGCTAGTCGTTGTGTTCTAAAAGCATTGGTGTCTTGTTGAGTCGACATTGCAAGAGTGATGTGAAATGATAAGGTAGGATCTTTTATGGATAAAGTGATGTGTTGTGATAGAAATCTAGTTCACGAGATTTTACAAGTCTTGATTAAACCTTGAAAACACGTGAGTATTTCGCGAGATTTTACTAAATCAAGAAGAAACCATGAAAATAGAATTGTTGTTGGTGAAATCGTTGATTTGTTTGAAGTACATGAACTTTTGTTAACATATTATGAGCTTAAAAGGGACTAACAACAAGATTTGGTTCACAAGGACTAACGGTGTGAAACTATTTTAACAATGAGGGTTACTAAACAAGGAAAGGAATAAGTGTGAATTTGACTTGTTATCCAGGGACTAAAGTTGCAAATTCCAATATTTAATTAATAAATGGAATGATTCCCTCCTGTTTTACTTTCTTCTTTATTCTAAAATTAAACACAATGGAACGATTGGTTTTTAACTTCTTGCGGGCTCGATTCTTTATCGTCGATAAAAACTAAATACACCACGATGATCTATGAAGGACCGTAATCATAATGGTATAGGTTAGAAGACTCGCGAGCAACCGAAGCACGAAACCGAAATACCCAAAACACCTCGAAACGGCTTGTATAATTCGCCTAAGCTACAAGTATAGTTCGCCTAGGTTTTGGTATAGTTCTCCTGACTAATTAAACGTATAATTCGCCTAGAGATAGGTATAATTCACCAAAAATGAAACGTATAACTCGCCTAAACTTTGACGTATACTTCGCCTTTCACAACTATGTATAGTTCGCCCCCAAGGTGTATAACTCGCCTTGCAAAACTATATATAGTTCGCCCCCAAAGAAGTGTATAACTCGCCTTGCAAAACTATGTATAGTTTGCCCAAAATACAACCAAAAACGTATGATGTACTATTTTTTGGCTTGTTACCAAAAAACAACAAAATCGTCCTTTTTTGTCTTTTTTTTCAAACCGTGTACTAATAGAAAAGCCAACCAAAAAAGCTTGAATAAGCTCTTTACACCTGAAAAAGCTTTTAAAACACTTTTAGTCGAAATAAGCTAAGAACATAAGGCAACACTAAGCAACGTAAATAAGCTCAAAATAAGCTTTGAAAAAGCTGTTAGAACCGCACAGAAGCCATGAATCGAGATAGACAATAAGCTACGTCTAATAAGCATAAGAGAGAAAAACAACCGAAAGTGATATAATCCCAAGAATCATTTTATGAACAATAAGCCCAAGAAAAAGCGTTTGTTAACACGAATTTGGAATAGTAGGCCCAACAAAAACAAAGAACTATCACAACTTGAGCAAAATTTGAAAAAAAACGTTTGTTAACAAAAAAGGTTTGATGCTAGAAACGTTTATTAACAACAAAAAATTTCAAACAATTTGACCATTTAGTTTGAATTATCACATCGAAGAAAAAATAAGCTCAAATAAATTTTAAACTACCACAACAAAACCACTAAAACCAACTTTGGCTCTTGATACCACATGATAGACTCATCAAATCACACACACACACAATTAAAAGGAAGAACTAGAGAGAGAGAGATGTTTAGAGAGAGAAATAACAAAAAAATAATGGCTACACATTAAGAGAAAACAAAATGAGCAACACCCTCTCCACATGAGGAGGGGGCTTTATATAGTAGAGTACTTGGGCTAGCCTTGGGTTTAAGTGGGCTTCCAAGGCCGGGCTTGATATCTAATGGGCTTTAAAGCCCGTAACTAGGCCTAATTCGCTTATAGAATTCCCAAAAACATTAACTAGAGTAATACAAGGTTCGGGAATATTAATAACCATCACTTTACATAAAACTAGGTCTAACAGTTATAGAGGTAACTTGTACACTTTAATGATTGTAGACGATCACTCAAACTACACTTAGGTTGTGTTTGTAGAGTCTAAGGATGATGTTTTAGAAAAGTTTGTAATCTTATGCAAAAAAATTGAAAACCTACATGGTTGTTCTATTGTTGTTAGGAATCTCTAAAGTGTTGGTCACTCACGGCTATTCACCTTGTAATGTCGTGTCTCGTTGTTTACGTTATTACTTATTAAGTATCCCACATCCCTTACCTAGATTAACTTGTACACCTTACTTCTACTATAAAAGGAAGGCTAGAAGGAAGGGAGTGGGGTGGTGAAATATTATGCAACAAAATCTATTCCTCTTTTCTCTTCTCTCTCTCTAGTTTCACCTATTCTCTTCACTCTCTCTCTCTAAACTCTAAATCTATCTTGTGTGGAATGATATAGTAATTGTATAGATTCTACAATTGGTATCAAAAGCCATGGGATGATTTAGTGGTGTTTTGTGTGTGTTAAATCTCTTATGTCATGTTTTTAAATTTAGCGATTTAGAAAAATATTTAAAATCGAATTTTGTGGTTTAAAAACTATAAAGGTTTGATTTTTATCAAAGTTTTTATTATTTAAAACGTAGTTTTGACAAAAAGGTTTAAGTAAAATCGGATTAAAAGTTTTCTTGAAAGTGATTAAAGTGTTTATACATAATTAGAAAATTTTGCGATTTAAGTCTCAAATTTTTGTGATTTAGATTTCAATGTTTTGCGATTTAAGTTTGAGGTTTAGCACTTAGCGATTTAAGTGCTTTGCGATTTAAAGACTACTTTGACAAAGACTTGTGATTTTCGTGCTCGTGTGATTTAAAAAGGGGTCACACAATTAATCGAAGCGATCTAAACAGTCGTTATATTATGCAAGGTTGTGTAACTTAACATTTTTCAAAATACAAAGTTGTGAAATATATTCTTGCGATCCATTACGGTTTAGATCGAGGAAAGAATTTTGCGGTTTAATATTTTGTGAAATAGTGTTTTGCGAAATAACATTTTGTGATTTAATCTTGCAATTTAATATCCAAGTTGCGATTTAAAGATTATTCTCACATTTTGCGATTTAGCTAACTTTGCGATTTAAGCTTTTAAAAATCTTGCGATTTATATTTTGTGATTTAAATCAAAAGTTGCGATTTAAGTTTCTGTCCAAATTTTGTGATTTAGTTCAAAGTTGAGATTTAAGGTTTCTCATATGTTGTGATTTAGAATTTACTTTGAGATTTAAGTATAACACTTGAGATTGAGTGTAACACCCACAAAAATGTGTCGCAGCGGAAATGTGTCCGGGGGCGTTACTTCATAATACACATCGCTAGATACAATGAGTGATCAAGACTCTTAAATGTGGACGTTGAAAAGTAATATCGTTGATTTCCTTAAAATTGATATAATGTTTGTCCCATAATTGCATCACAATGAAAAGCTTGAAATTAACACAACAAGATTTGATCACTTGTATGTATGTAGAAATCCATGAATGAAATCTTGCCAGTTTAGACTCCAATGCACATCAAATAATCCAAGCATCTAATTCACCTGAGAAAAACATGCTTAAAAGTATCAACATTAAAGTTGGTGAGTTCATAGGTTTTGTAAGTATAAATGTTGAACCAAAGTTCTGTAAAGTAGGTATGACTGTTTAAATCCTTAAATGTTCTTCCAAAATGTATGTATGATTTTTAGAAATCAAAAATTGTAAAGCATGCATGACCATTCAAATCCCCAAATAGTCACCAAAACGTATGTATAGTTGAACCACCTTTGTTCAAAGTATGTATTGCCACTTTATTCAAGACAACGCGCAAGTATTCATGTATATGTATTGTTGGCCCTATAGACTCAATCAATCGTAATCTGACATGTTATAACGTTCGTTTGCCCAGTGATACCTAATCACCGGAACGGGGATTGTCAATCCCGAATAGATTTTTGTATAAAACTCGCGTGGACAACATGCTATAACGTTCGTTGCCTAGTGACCTAGTGATAGGTAAATCTCTCCAGATACGGGGTTTCACACCCGAATGATTAAGTTCATAAACATTCGCGCTCACCCTCCAAGTAATTTACAGTTCTTGAAGCTGTCCTGTGACGTAGCTGTATGTACACTCACAGGTGTCCCCTCCATGAACACCCGGGCAGTTATGTAAAAAATATATGTACTCCCGTTACATGTGTCCCCTCCAAGAACACCCGGACAGTAACGTAAAACTTGTACTCCGTTACGATTGTCCCCTCTATGAACACCCGGGAGTTATGGTAAATGATATGTACTCCCGTTTATCGTGTGGTCCCCTCCAGAAACTTATCCGGCAGTAATGTTTAATAATATGTACTCCCAGTTACCGGTGTCCCTCCAGAATCACTTTCTGGGAAAGTAACTTGTTGTTATCAGTTCAATCCGCTTAAGCTAATCCGTAATCATTTCATAGTAAGTATGTATTTGTGACCAAAAATGAATGTCAAATAATTATCCCATAGTGAACTATGTAAAAAGGGAGTATGCAACCAATTTGTAATCAACCATGTAAACGCATTTGCAAACAAGCATGTTCTCACCCCAAAAATATATGTAAAACAAGTAAAACATGGGGCTATAAACTCACATTGATGTTGTAGAACGATTTGCAGAACTGCACATATTAAGCACAGCACAAACGGAAAGACCGGAACGGCTCGATCAAGAAGTTGGCGATTGATCCTTAACAGCTAAGTCCTATAGCTAGGATAATGTACTTGGGCTTCGATATTGATTGGTATACATCAACACGACACGTTGATTAAAGATTTTAGATCTAAAGAGGTTTGTAATAGTTTGTGTATGGTTATATAATTAAATTGAAAAGTTGAACGCAAAGTATGTAATTGTTTCTGTATATATTACATATGAAAAATAACCCTTATATAACTCATACCGTGAATTATATAACAAAGACAAACAATCCAAAGATTAATGTGACGTATATAATGCTTTGCAAGTATTATATAATAAGTGTGAGTAAATAATTAAACCAAATATTTCGACACCAATTATTATAATAAAAGTCCTTTGCATAAAAGTAGACACACGTCTTAAAGGTTATGAATTAAACAAACTAATGTTTTAAAGCTTTGACGAAAGTTTGGATGTTTCCTTCTCGTTCAGGAATTTGAAAAATAATATTTTATTAAATAAATCTTTCGTCTTATCGACAGATCGTGGCTTAAACAATCGTTTCTCATTTGTTAAAAGTATAATTCTTTTTCGTTGTCGAGTTATTGTACGAGTTATAGTTTAATTAATATCCTTAAAAATATAAAATTATAGTTCCTTTTATCGGGTTTCTAAAAATTAATAGAGGTTAGTAAATATTAACTAAATATTGAGAATTTAATATAAATTTCGTCATGACTTTCCTGTTTATATAAACTTTCCCATATTTATGAAATCTAATGTGTTTTCCACTTATTACACGAAATCATTATTTCAAACATCCGCATTTCGTTTTAAATATATAAAATAAACAAGGTAATCACAATCCATTTATTTAACCAATATTAACCACCATCGATCTAATTTTTAATTTTATTCTATATATATATATATATATATATATATATATATATATATATATATATTACTATATTATTAAAGTCTTGGTTTATATTTTAATAGTAATTTTTATATATAACAAACGCCATATTTGGCTGTAAAAAACGTCAACTCAAACGCCGCCCTTGTTTGCTCGATTAATTAAACCAAACGACCCACATGGTGCATATACCCAGATCCAAACGAACATTGGGGCTGTGTTTTTAAAAACCATATAACCAAAAAGCACCCTAGGACTGTAAAACAGCATCCCTAAATGTTACCCTTTTGTGGTGCTTATATTAAACCAAACGCTCCTCACTTGGATTTTACATGCAATACCAAACGCCACCCTATGTCTTTACTATTCATAAACCAAACGCACCCTGTTCTGTTAGTTCTGTTAAACACATACGCACCCGGGTTCCCTGGTTATGTTCTTTGGGTGGGTATAACGTCTTAACACCGCACCCTATAACGACTGTTACAACACAGCACAAACGACACACTTTGTTGGATGCTTAAACACAGTTCCTATCGCACACCTTTTGGCGTGTCTGTAAATACCAATCCGCCACCATACTGTTTTTGTAACCCAAAGCAAATGCTAAATTACGGTGGTGGGGGTAAGGCCATACGCACCCGTGTGGTAGTGGGCAGCCATCACAAACGCACCTCTTGGTGCAAATAATCAATACCCATAACGACCCGATGTGGCTAGACCTGAATCCCACTGCACCTTCGGTGCTAAAATAGATCCAAATATAGCACCCTTATTCTCGTGACATCAACCAAACGCTACACCCCATTCTTTTAACCCAAAAAAAACAAAGACACCCTGGTTGGTTTTGTTCGAGCCATACACACCTTTTATGCTCTGTGTGGTTGCTGTGTCGTGAGGAGGTTGGGGTGGTGGTGTGGTAGGGTGACGTAGGTCGTGATGACAGCAGTGGGGTGGCGGATGGCGTTTAGAAGTGGCGGTGAGAGTGGGTGGTGGATAAGGAGCGTGGCTAGGCGTGCGAGTGGGATGGTAGGCGATCGGGTAGATCGTTGATGAGAAAACCTTTTTGGACGCCGGCCGGGGAAAACTCGCCGGAAAAAGTTTTTCGGTGGAGGATGATTGGATGGGTGGCGCTGTGGGCCTGATCGGCGGTGGTGGTCGCCGGGAAAAAGACAGAGGATGGAGGGGTATAATATGTGTTGTGTGTATATATGAAAATGGGGAATTAATTAAACAAGTATAAACGTTTTATATATATATATATATATATATATATATATATATATATATTTATATAATATATATATATATATATATATATATTATAATTTTTAAAACAAAGTGACAAGGTCTCATCTAGTTTAGGTTTAAATTTATGTAATATTTCCTCAGGGATCAATATTGTATAACCTTTTGAGTATTATTTTGTAAATTGAGTTCGGGATCGGTTTGAGCGACATAACTGAACGTTTCTCAAAATACTAAAACTTGGGCATTGCGTTCAGAATATTTTTCCAACAAAAATGAGTATTCATTTGATAGTATTTCATAAATATTTTTATAATCATTTATAAAAATATTTGTTACTTATTTGGTGACCCGGTTATGCCTTGTTCGAAAATAAAAATGAATTTTTGACTCTAATATTCGCGTTATCAACAAACACTTTTGAATAAAATGTTAAATGGTTTTATTTAATATTTTTATTAAATAAATAGTGATAATTAAATATAATTTAATTATTTTTGTGCCGGTACGCGTTGCGTGCGCTGTTCAAAATTTTGCGAGGGCATTTAAGTCACTTTCTGTCTGTTTTCAGGTCTCGGGCAAAACTAAAAAGTTGTCCGGAATGTCGTTTTACATCAAATTGCTTTGGAGTCCTGGTCGTGAAAATGTGATTTAGCAGTTCGTTTTTGATAAGTCAGCTTAGGAATAATATATATCTTTTTCGTTTTCAAGTCAAATAAGTTAAAAAAACGAATGTCGCACATTGGTGCATGTAATAATAAATATGATTTATTATTTAAAATATGTTCCGAAAATTTTACCGGTTACACGGTAATCGCTTTTATGTGACAATAAAAGACCAAAAGTCAAAAGTCAAGTCAAACCAAAAACTCAAAGGGTAAAATAGTCATTTAATATTTCGAAAATTGCCGGATGTTACAGTACCTACCCCTTAAAGAAATCTCGTCCCGAGATTAAATTTGTGTTAACCGTTTGTGTGACCAAGAAAAGATTTAGAATTTAAGTTAAACAAGTTCTAAAAAAAGACGTGTTAATTTTATTCCTTTAAGCAAAAATTTTAAATGTTTCGCACACTTTTACATTATACCAAAAATTTGGGCTAAGTTTGACCAGGGTATTTAATCATCTCAAAAATAGGTTATGCTCCAAAATAATATCTTACATGTCCTTATGACTGCTATACACGCGTGATAAGGAATCTTTAACAGTGAATGAAGGCGTCGAAGGAAAAAGGTGTTTGTCGCGTGAGTATGTCTGTATAAGGTTTCAAATGTTCAAGGACGGGGCGGGGTCTGTTTCTGATAATCTGTAATCTCTCGATGGTTAATAACGGCGAAGCTAGTGAAAGTAAGGTTATCCAACTTTACTTAGCTTAAGTACTAGGATGTATCGCGACATAAGTCTTCGTATAGTTGGTCTTGAACATGAATAGTACCGACTATCTCTTTTGTTCGATAGGTGTTTATCTCGGTTTTAAATAAGGTGGGGTTGGTTGCTATTACCTATTGGAATTAAGTTATACAGTTGGGGGGACCGATCCAGGTCCAACAACAGGAACCATAAGACAATAAAAACTTTAACAATTGCGGTGATAGATGCAGAGGATAGTGGCAGGACATTCGTGAAACATATTCTTAGAAATAAAGTTCAACACTTTAGGAGGAGCTCGGGGAGAGCTTATGCGATAGACGGCGAAATATGGTACTCAGTCGTTAGTTCGAGGATGAATCAACTCCATTAGCGTATGAGTGTACAAGTCGGTTAGCTCCACAAACAGTTCATGATCGCAAGGATTCGTAATGGCAAAAGTAATAACTTAAGAATGAGATAAGGTAGTTCCAAGTGAGGCCTTAAGATTCTGGTAAGTGGTAAGACACGATTGTGTTTCTAGACCTTTTTAACGTGTTCCTGTGATTATTGGGTTCGAGTTCATACTCGTATCATATTGGTTACCATTAAACCCACTCATTTATAATTCATTACTTAAATAAAGGAGCGTCCTAATTTATGCAAGTAAGAAATGATAAACTTATGGTTCGGTGATTTACAATTTCTTTATTTAACTGAAGAGGCGTCCCAATCCTTTCAAATAAAGAGATTATAAATCATCCTACTAATATTTATGATTGGCAATCGGGTATCACATAACCTTCAAGTGATTGTTGACATGACGATGCAGTGTGATCTAATGAGTATGGGACGAGTGTTCCACAACTCGTATTCGGAGGGAGGCGGGGAGGGGAGTTTAAACTATAAGGGGAAAATCGAAATAGAGGTACAAAGATAGGTTAATGATGTTACGCGCGTCTAGAGTAAATAAGGTAAAGTCTCGATGGACCAGTCACAGTCAACATAGCAATCTTATATAAATCCTTCCTATTACCAGTCGCCCAATACAGACTTTACTACTTTGATTCACACCTTTAATTCTATGTTACTAACCAGAACTGTGACGGGTTTTTGTTTTATTAGCATTATTCATATCAATCCACATATTACAAGTCCCGCCCATACAAGACTTGTAATACTTAGATTCATACATAATTCCATGTAAACAAAAATTATGATGGCCTTCACGTAATACGATATTGTATAAAGTTATGAGGAAAAAAAAATTCTTAGAGACCATTGTTTAACTTACAATGTATGAGATCGAAAATGAGGGACCCATTGTGAACTACATGTCAAAGAAAGTAAAATGAGACCATTGTGTAACTTACAATGTGTTGATGTATAAATGAGACCATTGTGCAAGCCACAATGTCTTAAGAAATATTCTAGTATTTATATAATTAACTCTTATATAATAAGTTACGATATAGCAAAAGATACTAAATATTAATTATATTATATATATATATATATATATATATATATATATATATAAAATATATATATATATATATATATATATATATATATATATATATATGTCATGTAAGCACTTAAGGTTAATAAGTAAACCTAAGCATGTAAGAAAGTAGTGTGTATACACTTTGAAAATGTTTGTTGTGTTGCAAGATTTGCGGGGGGAAACAGGCTATCTTATAGTTATAGGGTTATTAAAATATGCAACATAGTTCTCTTAGCCTGTGACTATAGTTACCAATCTTTAATAGTTCTCTATAACAAGTGCTCTGATACCAATCTGTAACACCCCCAAAAATGTGTCGCAACGGAAATATGTCAGGGGGCGTTAATTCATAACACACATCGCTAGATACAAGAGAACGACATCTAAATGTGTCATTTGAAAAGTAATCTTGTTGATTTCCTTGAAATTGATATAACATTTATCCCATAACTGCATCACAATGAAAAGCTTGAAAGCAACCCAACGAGATTGGATCATTTGTATATAAGTAGAAATCCATGAATGAAATCTTGTCAATTTAGACTCCAATGCACATCAAATAAGCCGAGCATCTAATTCACCTGAGAAAAACATGCTTAAAAATGTCAACATAAAGTTGGTGAGTTCATAGATTTGTTTAAGTATAAATGTTGAACCAAAGTTCCATAAAGTATGTATGACCATTTAAATCCTTAAATGTCCTTCCAAAATGTATGTATGATTTTTAGAAATCAAGAATTGTAAAGCATGCATGACCATTTAAATCCCCAAATAGTCACCAAAACGTATGTATAGTTGAACCACCTTTGTTCAAAGTATGTATTGCCACTTTATTCAAGACAACGCGCAAGTATTCATGTATATGTATTGTTGGCCCTGTAGACCCAACCAATCGTAATCCGACATGTTATAACGTTCGTTGCCCAGTGATAGCTAATCACCCGAACGGGGATTGTCAATCCCGAATAGATCTATTTTATAACATTCGCGTGGACAACATGCTATAACGTTCGTTGCCCAGTGATAGCTAATCACCCGAACGGGGATTCACACCCGAATAGATCTATTTCATAACATTCGCGCTCACCCTCCAAGTGATTTACAGTTCATGAAGCTGTGACGTAGACTTATATATACCCATCACAGGTGTCCCCTCCAAGAACACCCGGGCATTTATTTAAAGAATATCTACTCCCGTTACCGGTGTCCCCTCCAAGAACACCCGGGCAGTAACGTAAAAATATGTACTCCCGTTACCGGTGTCCCCTCCAAGAACACCCGGGCAGTAATGTAAAAATATGTACTCCCGTTACCGGTGTCCCTTCCAAGAACACCCGGGCAGTAACTTGTTGTTATCAGTTCAATCCGCTTAAGCTAATCCGTAATCATTTCAAAAGTAAAGTATGTATTTGTGACCAAAAATGAAGTCAAATAATGTATCCCATAGCGAACTATGTAAATGAGTATGCAACCAATTTGTAATCAACCATGTAAACGCATTTGCAAACAAGCATGTTCTCACCCCAAAAATATATGTAAAACAAGTAAAACATGGGGCTATAAACTCACATTGATGTTGTAGAACGATTGGCAGAAATGCACATATTAAGCACAACACAAACGGAAACCGGAAAGGCTCGACCCAGAAGTTGCGGTTTATCCTAGCGACTATGACCCACTAGCCTAGGATGATGTATTTGGATTTCCCGATGAATGGTTACATCAACGCCACACGTTGATAAAGACAAGTTGTAATAGTTTGGTGGTTGGTTAAATAAAATAAATCGAAAGATAAACGTAAAGTATGTAATATATTCTTTATATATTACATATGAAAAATAAATCCTTATATAACTCATACCGTGAATTATATAACAAAGA
>BQNB010146942.1:0-16506 GCA_026074375.1 Tanacetum coccineum
AAGAAACATTTTAACTAGTATAGCAAAAAGGAGATAAGCAAAACAAACCTATAAGCCCACAAGAAAATGAGACGTGAGCTTATTAACAAAATAAGCCACGATATAGCTTATTAAACCACAAGAATCGAACACTAAACACCCCTTGGCGAGTGATACCATATGTTATCCCACAATATAATCCAAACACAACACTAAGCAAACCCAAATAAGCCCTAGATAAGCCAGAAATAAGAAAAGAGAAAAGAGAGATGAAAAGAACTTGGAATGTTAGATTAGAGAGAGAAAGTGGTGAGTTACAAGTGAGACAAATGCAACCAACACCCTCTCCATGTATGGAGAGGGTTTCTTTTATACCCCTAGCCAACATGTAGGCGTATAAGCTTTTCTACTTGGGACGGGCTTGGCATATCTTGGGCTTTGAGCCCGAAACACGGACAATATTAGATTACAATCCAAGCCCGTTGAACCCGACTAGCCTATTACTTTACAAGACCCAATTTAACTTTATAAGCCCGATAACATTCTTGTTTGACTTAATATAATTAAGACTAACAAGTTTGTAGGCCGTATCTTGATAAGTTTGTGATAGTGTTTATAGACGATATCTTAATCTACTCTAAGACTCAAGAGGAGCATGTAGAGCACTTAAGGTTAGTCTTGGAACTGCTCAAAAAGGAGAAACTATATGCTAAGTTTTCTAAGTGTGAATTCTGGCTAAGAGAAGTGTAGTTTCTTAGGCATGTGATAAATGGTAACGGGATTCATATGGACCCTAGTAAGATTGAAGCTGTTAAGAATTGGAAAGCCCCTAGAACTCCGATTGAGGTTCGTTCATTCTTAGGATTGGCTGGGTATTACCGTAGGTTCATTAAGAACTTCTCTAAGATAGATAAGTCTCTTACTATCTTGACTCCGAAGAGTAAGAATTTCGATTGGGGTGAGGAACAAGAATTGGCATTTCAGACCTTGAAGGATAAGTTGTGTAATGCGCTTGTTCTAGCTCTCCCTGATGAACCAAAAGACTTTGTGGTATATAGTGATGCGTCCGGGATAGCTGTATGTTAATGCAAAGAGGTAAAGTGATAGCCTATGCGTCTTGGCAGTTGAAAATTCATGAGAAGAATTATACTACTCATGATTTAGAGCTGGATGCGGTTGTGTTTGCACTTACGATCTGGAGACATTATCTGTACGGGACAAAGAGTGTCATCTATACGGATCATAAGAGTCTTCAGTATATCTTTAGTCAGAAAGAGTTGAATATGCGACATCGTTGCTAGATAGAGTTGTTTAGTGATTATGACTGTGAAATTCGCTACCATCTTAGTAAGGCGAATGTGGTGGCTGATGCCCTAAGTAGGAAGGAAAGAGTAAATCCTAAGAGAGTTAGAGCTATGAATATGATCCTTCAGTCGAGTATCAAATATAGGATACTGGCGGCTCAGAAGGAGGCTGTGGATGAGTTTACAGTATTGCAGAAAGGTTTAGATGAGATGATAGAATAGAGAAGTGATGAAACTTTATACTACCTGGATCGAATATGGGTACCTTTGAAGGGTGAGGTGAGAACCCTGATAATGGATGAAGCCCATAAGTCGAAGTACTCTGTACACCTAGGAGTTGATAAGATGTATTATGATTTGAGAGATAAGTATTGGTGGCTTGGAATGAAAAAGGATATAGCTGAGTATGTTAGTAAGTGTTTAACTTGTTTGAAGGTTAAGGCTGAGCATCAAAGGCCATCTGGCCGGCTCCAGCAACCTGAGATTCCCGTATGGAAATGGGAAGGGATAGCTATTAATTTTGTGACTAAGTTGCTTAGGACTAGTAATGGGCATTACACAATCTGGGTCATTGTGGACCGATTGACTAAGTCTGCTCATTTTCTACCTATGCGTGAGGATTATAAGATGGAAAGGCTGGCTAGATTGTATTTGAATGAGATAGTTGCTAGATATGGTGTGCTGATCTCGATTATATCAGATCATGATAGTCGTTTCACATCGAGGTTTTGGCAGTCAATGCAAGAAGCATTAGGGAATCGTTCAAACATAAGTACGGCTTATCACCCTCAGACCGATGGTCAGAGTGAGCGTACTATTCAAACTTTGGAAGACATGCTTAGAGCATGTGTCCTAAACTTCAGAGGAAGTTGGGATGTTCATCTTTCGTTGGTTGAGTTTTCGTATAACAATAGTTATCATTCTAGTGTGAGATGTGCTCCGTTTGAGGCATTGTATGGTAGAAAGTGTCGTTCACCAATTATGTGGGCTGAGGTTGGAGAAGGTCAGTTGATAGGACCTGAGTTAGTGCAAGAGACCACTGAGAAGATCTCGTAGATTAAGGATAGACTTAAGGCTGCGCGTGATTGTCATAAAAGTTATGCTGATAAGAGGAGGAAGCCTCTAGAGTTTAGTGTAGGTGACTATGTCTTGCTCAAAGTGTCGCCTTGGAAAGGGGTGGTACGCTTTGGGAAGAAAGGGAAGTTAACACCTAGGTTTGTTAGACCATTTGAGATTATTAAGAAAATAGGCCTTGTGGCCTATCGATTAGATTTGCCAGAGGAATTAAATGGTGTTCATGACACGTTCTACGTGTCGAACCTTAAGAAGTGTTTGGTTGATCCAACACTGCAAGTGCCTTTAGGAGTTGATGCTAAGTTGAATTTTGTGGAAGAGCCTGTGGAAATATTGGAAAGAGAGATTAAGAAGTTGAAGCGTAGTAGGATTGCCATCGTCAAGGTTCAGTGGAATTTGAAACGTGGCCCTGAATTCACATGGGAACGTGAAGATCAGATGAAATTGAAATACCCACATTTATTTAGTAATGTTATTAGTTGAATTTGGGGGACGAAATTCTTTTAAGGGGGTAGAATGTAACCTTTGCCCTTTTGTGTTCTGAATATTTCAGTAATAGTCCTTTGACTATTTGACTTTTGTCAGTTTATTCAGATTTTGTACCATGTTAACGGTGGTGATTTTTATGAGATATGTGATGATTTGAGGTTTATTGTGATTAATAATCCCTTTTGGAAGGTATTATTGTGTTATGTGTATTCCGGGTGGTTTGACCCGTGAATTTTGAGAAATGCCGAAAAACGAGTCTGACACGTCCGTTAATGTCCAAATGAGTTTTGAAGGGTGTAAAGTGAAAATATGTCGTGTAAATACTCTAGGTTAATGGAAAAGTATTTTTAAAGTGAATAAAAATGCTATTTAACTTTGGTAAATTTTACGGTTGAGTTTTACGAGTATTTAAGTGATTTCGGCACGAAAAGAAAGACCTGACACCCCTTGGATGCCATAGCCGGTTCAAGAAAAGGGAGAGACAAGGAGGCATGATTTTAGCTCCTTTGTCTAACCTTGGTACACATATATTCCATTTACTAGATGATACCACTCATTTTATTTTCATTTCAAAAAAATAAAACACATACTTATGTGTGTGTATTGGTTCACCCGCCCCTAGACCACCACCATTCATCATAAATTTTCCAACTTTGATCGAGAACGTGATACTCCGGGTTGATACAAGTGTTTGGGTATTCATTTAAACAACGTTTGGGTTGTTCGGTTCGTGTCGAAATCTACAAATTTGAAGATTTTCTTGTAAGTTTCCAAATTTAAATTTTGTTTATCCTTTTGGGTTTATTTTAATGCATAGATGTTAGTTGTACAAGTTGATCGTTGTGAAAATTAATTTTTGGAAGCGAAATGAAAGAAAAAGGGGTGTTTGGTTCGTGTAATAAGAAAAAAAAAGGGTTTTTTGTAGTTTTGATGTTGTGGTCGTGATGGTTGAATAATATATGATGCTAGAATGCCTATTTTTGATAGTAGCTTGTATGGCTTATTCGAGCTTATTTTTAAGCTATTTCTTGGCTTATTTTGGGCTATAAGCCACGAACCACTTCCCAAAATCACTAGGAAAGTGATTTTGATTATTTTTGTGTTATGGCGTATGTTGTGGACTATTTTTGAGGCTTATGGTAGTAACCAAAAGCGATACGTAGCTTAATAGCTTATTTTAAAGCTTAATATACGTATTTTGGAGTTTATGAACTCACGGCCCAATAAGTCTATTTGAGCCGCAGCTTAATAGGAGGGCTTATTATGGTCCGAATTATTTCTACATATAAGTATATACTTATATATGTAAATGGACCTTGGTTTTGGACTTAAACAGTATTTTGGACTTATATATGTCCTAATGGACCATTGTTGGGCCTTAAGGCCCAATAAGCGATATGTAGTAGTTATGGGAATTTTGATGGACTTTTGAAAGCGGAAATGTATTTACGAAGTGATATTGAGCACTATTTTGGGAAAAACGTGTTGGTAAGCCTTAATGATTGAGACTTTGGAATTTTGTCGAAAATTGTCGAATTTGTGAAAAATGTTAAAAATAAGGTTTGAAACCTTGGAAAACGTTGTATAAACGTACGAGTCATGTCAAAATTTCGTAAAAAGTTTATACTTATAAAATTTCTTAAAAACATGATTTTTGAATTTAAATAATAAAATAATATTTAATTATTTTATTTTATTTATTTAATAAATTCACTAAAAGACAAAAAATATATTTTTTCTCGAAACTTCTCTAAAGTGTTTATTATGAGTAAACGTTTCATTTTCAACCGTATAATGATTATTTCGAAGTGACTAAGGTGTACCGAATAGACTTGTCGAGATATATTTATAATTAATAATTTTAAAATATTTATTATATTACTTATCTATTTACGCTAAATAGTATAAGTATGTATTATCGAGGAATGAGATTGATATTATTGTAGAGTTAAGTCGTTAACTATCACACAACTAAATTGTTTTGGGTAATTGTACAACGCGTCTAAACTCTATGCATCAAACGTGAAGATTGTTTTGGAATTGGATGATTAAATTGGGACATTAACTGGACTAGGTCGTGTGCGGGCGTCGTTGCATTTGCTTTGGTGATTAAGAGTTGGTTGCTAAAGACTTGCTTGAGGTGAGTTCCCGTAGCCTCACTTTTTTCTGGTTTTTCCGTTGGGGGAAAATGATACTCAAATGTGTTTTGAAATGTTTTGAATTGATCTGTGCGAAATGTTGTTTTGTTTTTAGAACAAGATATGTGCTTATGACTGTTATGTGAATATTATGTGTTGTATGATTGTTTGGATTGGATGGGTATGCCTACCCAGTATTTGTGATATTATTGGATCGGATGGGTACGCCTACCCAGTATTTGTGTGATTATTGGAGCGGATAGGTACGCCTACCCAGGTTTGTGTGTGGTCCTGCCTTAATTTTAGTGCTCCATCTGGTAGGACCTTTAGGTGCGTAAGTGACATATGGTTATTGATTAGCGGCGATGCTAAGGTTGTTTGCATATATTCTCTGTCATATAGCAATATTGTCCACTGTTGAAATATTGGCACAACTTTTGGGTTTAAGGTCAAACCTACGAGCTCACCAACATTATTGTTCACGTTTTTGAGTATCATTTTCAGGTGAAGTGAAAGAAGAGTAGTTTGGTGATTGATAACAGACTTAGAAGTATTCAGAGTGGAATTTCGTTTGAAGTCTTGCTTGTTTGTTGTTTTGATTCTAGTTTTTGGATGTTTTGGATTAAGTTTGGATTATGGTCCCCTGTGAGGGCATTGGAAAAATTGTAAGAGTTTGTGGATTTTTAGTTGCGATTTGGGACATCACTCGAGTTTGATCGAGGTTGATGGTCTTCATAGCACTTAGAGTTTATGCAATGTAGTTTTCTCTATTTTGTATCTTGTGTTATGATTGATCATTATGTTGCATTCCTGAGTTTCCGCCATTGTCGGGGTGTGACACCTTATCACAAGGCGTGCGTTTAAATGTGTGTACATTATTGTCCATATTAGTCTTCTCCTATAAGAACCAATTTAACTTCTCAGTCTTACCAATTGGTGAAAGATCAATCAAATTCCAAAATTGATTTTCTTTTATGGACTATATCTCAACATTTATTATGTCGTTAGCTAGTGCATTCAGAAGGTTGTGTAAGAAGAGACTTTCTCTAAAATTAGATGCTCCTACTTGCTTCGTGCAAGATGAGACTTTCTCCAAATACGCAGCAAGTTGAGTAACAATAAAATTGTTCTCATTTGGGAGGTATAATATTTACTGACAGTTCTTGACTCTAGTTTGCTAATAACACCCTTAACATGATTCAACAAATTCAAGACTTCAGTTAAGACTTAATGGGAGTCTTCCTATTCCATAATCTGATGGTGTCTTAGTTACCTTCTTGGTTGGAACCATATTGAGTAAACACGTGGCTTACTTAATTTTTGTTAACCTTGATAAGATTAGAGGTAGGGTGGCTAAAGTTATCAAAAATCAAACAATATCAACAGAGTTTGATTTTACACATCAGACATACCTTAGCGATGTGGTATTCTATGAGTAATGAGATTATGAGACAATATCACAATCTCTTAGATAACCTAATACCCTTTGGCTTACATACTTGCCAATTTTTTCAAACATAATGGCGTTAACAGTAATTTCAAGCCAATTTCATGCTATAATGTAGAAGTCTTAGAGAAGTTCAAGGACTTTATATACATGTCTTAACTAGAAGACATAACACGTTAATTGCTAACATTACGTTATAAGTCTTTGAACATTTCAATGACTTCATGTACATGTCATGATAAGGAGACATGACAAGTCAATTGCTTACTTTATAAGTCTTAGAACAGTTCAAGGACCTTATGTTTATGTCTTTACAAGAAGTCACAAGCATATTAAAAAAAGTATAATTGACCGTCGACTCTTGGCTTCAACTATCTTTTCAAGTTAATTACATACTTCTTATTGATGTCTTTACAATAAGACACAATCATATTGGCTAAACCTTTTAGTGAATATGATGAAGTAGGTATTTATTATTTCTTGACACTTGTTCTAAGTAGGGCGACATACATCAAGGTGTATAAGTCCTAGTAGAATATTAGCTTTCTTACCATGCGGTTTAATAAAAACCATAATTCATATTGTTATGTGTTGTACCTTGCACACAATTAAGATTTCTCCCACTTGTGCACGACACAACATCAAGCATTTATACAAACAAATGAGCATATTATGAGTCAGGTTACGATCCTGAGACTAGTGGGTTATGAGTCCACCACGCTTCCGTATGTTTGTATGAATAATATGACAATGTCACAGATATGATATGATTTAAGTCAAAATTGTAAAGCTTTTTTTGTTTGTGTATGGTTGGGTAGTGGTGTGTTTTTACATTTGTCATTATGTCTTTAGAGTTTCAAAACTTTTGAACCGTTTTAGAGTCATGAGCTTATTAAGTATATGTTATAGGTTTGTATTCATTTTTTCAGGTTCCTATTGATGTTTTCGGCGAGGCGGTTCAGTGTGTGACGCATCATAAGGTTTTCGCTAAATGATGTACCGTCAATGTGGGTACGTATTTTTCCTTTAACGATGATTCTTTATGTTTTTGGTTTTACTAAAATTATATTGTTTTTAGGGTGTTATTACTGTCATGTTTGCATTGAGTAGTGATGATTGCGGTGTCGTAAAGGACTTCAACAAGTAGTTTTAAACTCCCCTAGGAAGTCACCCACAACACCAATAATAAGAGTGTACATCAACGTTGTTGTAGATAGGCAAGACTCGGGGGTTGTTATGTTTTATTTTCTCTACGGCGGTATAGGTTGGAAGACTTAATCTGATCTAACAGAATTCTAGGGGTTGAAAGAAGATTATCACGGTCTAACATAATTCTAGGGTGTCATAGGTAAATCTATGGTTTGATAGGTTGGTTTGATTAACTAATAATTAAACTAATTAATAATCTATTCTACTGGTGATAACTTTAGGATAAACAATTGTATTTACCTAATCATGCACTACTCCTCAGACTGCTTCTCCTAAATCTGTTGCCTTGTCACACTTGTGATGATCTGTGTAAGTATTTCCTAGGTCCTGAACGGATTACATGAACCCGCCGTCTATTTAATATTCCATTAGGGCAACGCATAAGTAAGGTAGTATGAAGACTATTACAAGCCCCCTAAGAGTATATTAAATGCATGTGAAATAACTTAAGATGGATCAACCATATTAGGGGTAAGGTAGTATGAAGACTGTTACCGATGGTATCCTTTCTACACTACTCGCGTTTCCCTAGACATATCAACAACGATACAGACAAAAGCTGGTTTTCTAAAGCCTAACGCGCACATTCATCAACAAGAAGCAACATCAAAAGGATTTACAACCTAAGTTTCATGCAATCATAGATAAATACAAAGGAGGGTTTAGCCTCGCATGTTATAAAGAAAGCAAGAAGATAAATCAAACAACACATAGACATATTGAATGATTGATAAATAACCTTACTTGATTAAAACATGGATTCAAAGTAGTACAATAGGGTTTTGAGGCCATTTCCACTTTCAAAAGTCCATCAAAATTCTCATAACTACTAATATCGCTTAATAGGGTCCATTAGGACATATATAAGTCCAAAAAATACTATTTAAGTCCAAAACCAAGGTCCATTTACATATATAAGTATATACTTATATGTAGAAATAATCCGGACCACAATAAGCCCTCCCATTAAGCCACGGCTTAAATGGACTTATTGGGCCGTGAGCCCATATGCTCAAAATTACGTATATTAAGCTTAAAATAAGCTAGTAGTACGTATCGCATTTGGTTACTATCTTAGGCTCTAAAATGTCCACAACATACGCATAAACACTCAAATTAATCAAAATCCTTTTCTAGTGATTTTTGAGAATCCATTACGTGGACTATAAGACCCAAATAAGCCATAGAAATAGCTTTAAAAAAAATTATCCCGAATAAGCCATACAAGCTACTATAAATAATTAAGCTTTCTAGCATTCATATATTATTCACCATCCACGACACACGACATCAAAACTACAAAAACCCTCTTTTTTTCTTTTCTCCCCCCTTTTACACCGAACCATCACCCCCACTTTTCTTTCGTTTCGCTTTCCAAAAAATATTATTTGCACAATGATCAACTTGTACAACTAACAATCTAGGCATCAAAATAAACCCAAAAGGTTCAAACGAGATTTAAATTTGAAAAAACTTAAAGAAAATCTTCAAATTTGTAGATTTCGGACACGAAACGGAAACCCAAAACGTTGTTTAAATGAATACCAAAACACTAGAATCAACCCTAAATATTTATGTCTTCATGTTTTCTTGATCAAACTTCAAAAATTATGAAGAGTGTGTGTGTTGTAGGTGCGGACGAACACACAAGAGAGAAGGAGAGATATTTTTTTTAATTTTGAATGAATATGTGTAAAATGAGGATAAGGAAAGCATCTTATGTACAATTTGGACAATGTTAGCTAAAATTAAGCCACCTTGTCTCCCTAGTCTTCTTTTGACCGGGCATGGTATCCCATAGGGTCTCGGGCCTTTCTTTTTTTTTATCTTTTTGTGGGCGGGTTTCACTTAAATACTCGTAAAACTCAACCGTAAAATTTACTCCAAAGTTAATTAGCATTTTTATTCACTTTAAAAATACTTTTCCATTAACCTAGAGTATTTACACGACATATTTTCACTTTGCACCCTTCAAAACTCATTTGGACATTAACGGACGTGTCAGACTCGTTTTTTAGCATTTCTCAAAATACCTTCCAAAAGGGATTATTAATCATAATAAACCACAATTCATCACATATCTCATAAAATCACCACCGTCAACACGGTACAAAAATCTGAATAAACTGACAAAAGTCAAATAGTCAAAGGACTATAAATGAAATATTCAGAACACAAAAAGGGCAAAGGTTATAGCACGCTAAGCCAGGAAGTTGATGTTAGTATGTCATGGAATGACTTTAAGTTTATGTTGATACAAGAGTTTTGTCCTAGTCATGAGATGCAAAAGTTAGAATCTGAGTTGTGGAATTACGCCATGGTCGGGGCTGGCCATGCTGCGTATACTGATAGGTTTCATGAGTTGGCGAGGTTAGTTCCTTACTTGGTAACTCTTGAGAATAGGATTATTGAAAGATATGTGTATGGCCTTGCTCCACAAATCCGTGGGATGGTGGCAACAACTGAGCCAAAGACTATGCAGAAGGCAGTGTAGATTTCTCGTGCACTGACCGATGAGGCTGTGAGAAATGGATCAATTAAGAAAGTTAAGAATCCTGAGGGTTTTTGTGCTAGTCATACACATTCCTATCCATGAGACGCTATTAATACTCGGTTTTCGTCGGTAATGTATCATAAAAAAATTTAAATTTGGGTCAAAATTACCTTTTTAAGCTATGTTTTGATATATTACCCATCATTTTAAGGACAAAGCAAATGGCAAATGAAGGAATAGTTTATAAGTCTTATTTCCACCCTACACTTAAGTTGAACATTGTCTCCAATGTTCTATAGAAGTACCCGTAAAAACGAATAAAGGGAAAAGAAAACAAGGAAAAGAAACTAGTACTCCCCTGGTTTGCTCAATAATGGAGAAGAAACATGCGATAACTGGTTAAATCGTCCTCCAAGAATCATCTAATGAAAACATCCTAAGATCTTCCAAGCTTCTTGTAGGTTCCGATTTAACACTTTACTTCACTTCATGAATCACAACTTGGATCAAGAAACTAGAAAGAGAGACAAGAGACGAGAGAGAAATGAGAGAAAAAGAGATAGAAAAGAAATTTAGATATTATGAGAATTAGATATTTGTGAAAAGAAAATATCTATATATATATATGAGATATTTTCTGAAAGGGGAAAAATACCTATATATATTATATATAACACTTCACATTTGATGTGAACGCGAGAGATATTTAAACTAGGAACCACCAGGCTCGGTTTTTGCTTGGGGATAAACCCGAAACATATACAATATTAGATTAACTATCGAGCCCGATTCCCGATATTATCCTATTACAACATTAACTAATTAAAGACGAAGGCTATCGTAGAGTGACTGGTGCATTCCTTGTATCGACTCAATAAATTTGAGGCTAAACAATCTCCACGAAGTGAGGTCTTGAACACGGATGAGCTTCATTTATTGACTCAATAAAATTGAGGCTAAATCTAACCTCGAAAGTTGAGGTCATTGTGCCTCCTTCATGAGATCAGTGAGATTGCTTTTGTCATTTAAGCTCGAGTGTTCTTGGTCTTTGTCTTCGTTATATGTTGTAGGCTTGTTCCTTCATGCTTTGCGATCTTGACTTTGAGCCTTTGTCATTGTCTTTATCGTCTTTGCCATCTTGCGATCTTATGTCTTTAACCAACATGCTCATACTTTTGCATTATCTTGAAAGCTTCAAATCAGAGTTAGCGGAAGTCTTTGTCTTTAAATCTTGAGCTTTCTAGATAGTATGTCTTCGTAGATTGAGCATTTGAATGGGATTGAGGTTGCCGTTACCACCGTTTGACCTGCAGGTTTACGTTAGTGATAAACGAGAAAATTGATTTGAAAATCAATCGACGTGTCACTCGTTAAAGAGTTTTTGTAACACATCGAGAGTGTCATGTTTTTATCAAAATTCATCAACCGTCAATTCATTTACTGGACCAAATCGATATCCAGTTGTCACAAGTTTGATTCATATAGAATCTCGGCAAGTCACTCTACCAAGGAGCTTGTTTGATGCTGTCTCAGCAGGATTTCCCATCTTCAATTGTGAATACATTAGTATCACTAGATATTCTGGCAAATATCATCAATGATATTGGCGTAGGACTCTTGATAACAGCTTGTGAACTTGATGATGTTCAATAAGTGTTTGAAATGGAATGTGTCTAGCGAGATTTTTTATTGATCTCTTGGCTTTAGACCGATTAGTGCATTTTGGTTTTGTAAATGGAGGCTGGAGCATATTGCAACTTATTCAATATTCAATCATTCCGGAGTGAATGTCAATTAGATACGTGTGTATATCCGTGGGACATGTGAGAACAAGTTTTAGTTGAGAGAAACTCGATGGCTGGGAGGGGTTGTACATTGCATCACTGGGTCAATGTTGTCGTTTTTAATGCAGCAATCAATTGTGATTCTGACAGCATATGTATTGACATTTCTGCCCTTAAGTTGTGTGGAGGGCTTCTATGTTTACAACCCTTTATCCATACATTTCATTTTAATTCTTCAACCGCCTTCAATGCTTATCAAGACGTCATTAATAAACACCTTGTTGGATTGTTCCTGTGTTAATACAATCTTAGTCGGCATTATTCACATTCTACATTCATCTCCAATATACCTTAAGACTGCTATTTCTAACTTTGGATTATCCTTAGGGTAGATCCTCCGGTTCTGGTTGGATTCATTGGATTGATTACTAAACCCTAACCACCTTATGACTTAAGTATCGTAATGAGATTAAGATGTTGTTGGGTATAAGATCGAACCAAAAACCTTTGCTTACTGTTCAGAAATTGAGTCGATGGATCATATTTTTTAAACATTTTATCCCCTTATTTTAAATAATAAAAACTTAGGTTTTGAAATACATTGTGAATAAATTATGTCTTGAAAATCTGTAGGAGAAAATATGGTCAGCATGAATGGTTTGGAACATTTTGATAATGTTTTGAATACATAAGAATGGTCGTTGATGATGTATCCAAGAACATTAAAACTTCATTTTTCGAAAAACTCCCCTCAAAAATAGGACCAATTGAGAAATTATTGTCTTTTAAAAACATTGTGAGGGTTGGAGGTGATACACATTTTGAAAATTTGATTTGTATATCGAGAATTCTTGAAAAAATTGTGTTCTACTTTTTTGATAAAACCAGATGTTTGAGGACTTCTTCTTCTATCGGTAAGGGGTAAGCGCACTGAAATGTTACACTATCCTTGTTTTATTTCTGAGCTATAAACATTGAATGTCTGTAATAATTAGCTCAAGACGTGAAACGTTAATTTTCTCGTTATGAGGTAAGTTATTAAACTTCTTTTATTTGAAGTCCGGGTATGACTGACATTTGCACATAAGCCATCTAGGAAATTAGAAATTGACATGTTTTGATAAATTATTTGCAACTCTCGCTCGAACTTCTTTATACACCCCGTCGGGTCAATGTTAATCGACATTTCTATGCACGTAAATGTTAGGATTCCAAGAGACTTGTCGAGAGAATTTTTTGGGAATTTTCTGTTTTTCTGATTTGTATTTTCTTTTTGAAGTTTTAAATTTTTGTATTTTGCTTTTCTCAAAATTATGTACATAGTGATGTTTGATGATGATATCAAGCAGTATCATTATCAGAACCTCCATGTTCCGATGGAGTCAAACATCTCATACCAATTCCTTTGGACAAGATACTTTAATACAGTTCCATCAGGAGGGCTTTCGTAAACATGTCCAGCTAATTGGTATTTAGTTTGACAAAATATAATTCAATTATAACATTTTTCAACCTGTTCCTTATGAAATGATACCGATTATGGATGTGCTTTGTCCGTGAATGTTATTACGGGGTTGCATGAGATTTGCTTTGGCTGACTGAGATCTCAATACAACGGGTAATTTTGTTGTAGTTGAAGCCATAATCTTGTAGTTTGTGCCTCATCCACTTATTTGAGCAAAAACTTGCAGATAACGCCACATACTCTGCCTATGCTGAAGGAAATTACAGTGCAGTTTTTGTTTTTTGACATCCAGCTTATAAGGTTTATCACCCAAGGAAACTGATATCCTCCAGAAGTGCTTTTCGAGTATCAAGGTATCGGCATGATCAGCGTTGAAATATGCTGTTAGTTCAAATGCTAGAATCCTTTGGGATACCAAAGGTCCCATGTTAATGGTACCTTTAGGTATTTAAAGATTCTTTTAACACTCTGAGAGGTTTTGAGTTGGTCGTGCTTGATAAGTGCTCAATTGGCTACTGCTTGCATAAGTCTGGTCTACTAGATGTCAAGTACAATGAGTGACCGTTTTTACTACGATAATCAGATTGGTTTCGGGTTCTCCACTCATTCTTACATCTAGTTTGGGTTTTGTAGCCAGTGGTGTACAATGGAGTGACCAATTGTACATAATTATGCTTTTTCAGAATTTCTAAAGCATACTTGGCCTGATTGATAAAAATACCTTTGGGGACATGGTGGATTTGTAGTCCTAAAAAAGGAATTTCATCTCACCATTAAGGACATTTCAAATCTACTGTGTATTAATTTTTCAATCGTTTTGCAATTATTTAGGATTTGTGGATCCAAAAATTATGTCATCAACGGTTTAAAATTCTGCCATGTTGAATATCCTCCCCGTATTTTATCTTGATAAAGTTGGGTCAATTGTACCTATAGTATGTTTGGACATCAGGAAGTTTTGATTGTTCATCGTACCAGGTCTTGAGGCTTGCTTTAATCCATCATAAGCTTCTCCTTAGAGGTTAGATCTTGTTCTGGATGAGCATGGATCAACGAACCTTCCGATGAGATTACGTAAACCTCTTCCTCAGTGGACCATTAAAGAAAGGCAGTTTCAAGTCATATGATAGATGGTAAAGAATTGTGTGCTGCTGTGGGGCAACGAAATCTGGAACTGCTTTCCAAGCGAGCAACTGGAGCAAATGATTTCTTCAAAATCAATACCTCTTCCTGAGCATAACCTTTAGCAACAAGTCATGCTTTGTTGCGAATTACAGTCTGATCTTCATCCTTTTTGTTCTTCCATAACCACTTTAGCTTAATAATCATCTTGCCAAACCGGTGTGGCAACTAGTTCCTGACTTTTGTCTGTCAAACTGATAAAGTTCATACTTCATTGCTTCGGATCCATGCAGAATCAGCAATTGCCTCCTTAAGGTTCTTTGGTTCAACAATTACTCACGCTCGAGCGCGAAATACACAATTCAGGATTGTCTTATGGCAAAGCTGTGTCTTGTTTTGAACTGGCATGGTTGGGATTTCCACGAACTTGTTCTAATGGATGATCTCTGGTCCATCGGTAATCATGACTTTGTGGTTGAAATGAATGCACATCGGTATTATCAATGTTGCGTGAGGAGACTACCAATTTCTTGTACCGTGTAACAAATAAGGATTGTTAAATTTCATCTCTCTTGAAATGATGCTTCAGTGATTTGATCATTGTTGTTTTCCATCAGCTTGATCGTGTGTTGATAGTAATTTTCTTAAGTAAAGGATGAAGAGATATTCTACCCTTGATGTGACGAATTTGGCTTTTCTGTGAAGGAACAAACATTTTGTTCTTAGGGGCACGGGGGTCAGACGTTTTCTTTTATCTGACGCCTTTTGTCCTTGAGGAACGAGGCCTAAAGAGACATTTTCAACAGACATCTCTTGTCGTTGTGGTGCGAGGTCTGAACTGTTGTGATCAGACATCATTTCTTTGATTTCATCAAACTTGATATGAATGGACTCAACTATTAAGCGTGTTCTCTTGTTGTAAACACGATATCCCTTTGACTGAGTATAACATCCCACCATGACACATGGATCCCCTTTTTCTTTCATCTTATACAAATTTTCCCCATCTCTAGTTATGTAACAAATGCAACCAAAGATGTGAAGATGTTTTATTGAAGGTTTCTTGTCATTATTGATGTGATACGTCGTCTTTCCATGAGTCGATATGATGATTGATCTGTTCTGAGTATAGCATGCGGTTGCAACTGCTTCAGCCTAAAATGATAATGGAAGCTTAGAAGCTAAGAGCATTGTTCGAGCAGCCTTAACAAGAGTGTGGTTCCGTCTTTCGACAACGTCGTTCTGTTCAGGTGTTCGAGGAGTGGAAGTCTGATGTTCAATGCCTTCTTCTTTGAAATAAGCATTGAGTGTCTTGTTCAAGAACTATGTGCCTCTGTCAGTACGGACACTAATAACTTAAGCTTGAAGATTGCGTTGAATCATCGTGAGAAAGTCTTTGAGAACTTCTGGTGTTTCATCCTTGGATCATAGAAAAAGAGTCCAAGTGTATCTTGAATAGTCATCAACAATCACCAGAATATATTTCTTCCCATTTATGCTTGCAACCCGCATTGGACCACACAAGTCCATGTGAAGCAAATTCAGCCTTCCTTTGGAACTTGGAACAAAGAAGAACAAAGTTGATCCTTGACATATTTCAACTTAGGTAAGCCTGTCACAATATCTTTCTTTGAGAGTAAGGTGATGTAATAGAAGTTAACCATGCTTGAGTTGGTGAAGCTTTAGCCATGAAATAGATTGGAGTTGATGAAGTTGTTTCTTGAAGAGATATTGTGTAGAGATCAGATCCATGATTACCAGTTAGTAAATCATTTCCCTGAAGATCTCTCACAAAACAAGTAGAAATGGGTAGAAAGGCAACGTTTTTAACAATGTTTGGCTTTGTCCTAACAAACGTTTTTCTCCACATTGTCTTCCTAACTTCTTTAGCGCGTTCCAACTGATCAAGATAGGTTTTGGATGGTGGTTTGAAAGTTTCATAAAGACTGTTAAGACTGTTTTGATATGTGTAATTATATGGTTTCACTTTGTCTTTATCTA
>BQNB010146943.1:0-11374 GCA_026074375.1 Tanacetum coccineum
TAGTCGTGTTATCACAATATTGATCGTTTATGATTGTGTGACAGTTTCGAGTTTTTAACCCGTGTTACTTTGTAAATTCTTCTCTTTTTTGGCCAAAAAAGAGGAGAGGGATAATAAAGTTTTTTTTTGGCCGATGAACAATAACCGAGCCCATTGGGCCGGGGGTACTGTAGCACTGTTTTCCTTTTTTATTTTCTTTAATTTTGTGCGAGTTTATTTTGTCGGTCTCATATTTAATAGTGCGGGTTTACTTTTTCAGTATAGTCAATTCGGAAATGTTACAGCGGGTATTTTTTTATAATTGGGCCGACCCAAATTTTTGGGCCTGTTTAAGTCAATTCGGAAATGTTACCGCGGATATTTTTTTATCTGAATGCGTCGGTACTTTTGAAATATTTTTTGCCTCCCTATTTTGTGCCAACAAATTTAAAAAAAAAAATTAATTGGGGCGGCCCAAATTTTTGGGCCTGTTTAAGTCAATTAGGAAATGTTACCGCGGGTATTTTTTTATCTGAATGCGTCGGTACTTTTGTAACATTTTTTTCCTCCCTATTTTGTGCCGACAAATTTAAAAAAAAGAAAAAAAAAACTAATTGGGCCGGCCCAAATTTTTGGGCCTGTTGAAGTCAATTCGGAAATGTTACCGCGGATATTTTTTTATCTGAATCCGTCGGTAATTTTGTAACATTTTTTTCCTCCCTATTTTGTGCCAACAATTTAAAAAAAAAAAAAACTAATTGGGCCGGCCCAAATTTTTGGGCTAAATTTTTTGGGCTTTTTTAGCCCAGCACTGTAAAAAAAAGAAAAAAAAACTAATTGGGCCGGCCCAAATTTTTGGGCCTGTTGAAGTCAATTCGGAAATGTTACCGCGGATATTTTTTTATCAGAATCCGTCGGTAATTTTGTAACATTTTTTTCCTCCCTATTTTGTGCCAACAATTTTTTTTTTTTTTTAAACAAACTAATTGGGCCGGCCCAAATTTTTGGGTTAAATTTTTTAGGCTTTTTTAGCCCAGCACTGTAGCACTGTAGCAGTGCTACAGTGCTTAAAATGAACAGTGAAATTGGTGTAAAAACTATGTCGTTTTGATTGTCAAATGTGTAAGAGTATAATATTGAATTTTTAACTTACAAGTATTTATACATAGTGTACAACCATACAAACATAATGACAACTTAATAATTAAAACAAAATTAATACTCATCTATTACATAAATATTTGAAAATGAAAATAATTAATAAATAATTAATACATGTAAAACCACTATTACTTTAACAATAGACGATATATATTCACATCGTATGCTAAACAATTAAAAAGCATACTATTCAAAAGGGTGATACAATATGATGTCTCCTTAAATTGATGGGTGCATATAGTTTTGAAAACGAGAACCGGACCACGGTGTTTGGCAACCAAGAACCGAAGTCAAGGGGGGGGGGGGGGGGGGGGGCACGTATCGGTTTCAGGCTAGCAATCAAAAAACAAGTCCAAAGAAGAAATCCGAAGGGGACCGTCAGGTATTCGATAAAAACCGGTTGAGACCGGGTCTAGTCTATATGAAAAGTTGATATGGTTTTACAAAAGGACATTTCTTGTAATGTTTCTTAGTCTTCATTTTTAGTTGGAATAAAGTGTTCAACTAATAACACCGTATTATTGCTTATCATGTGATGGGTTTTTATATTAAACATATAACATTACTAGAAATAAAAGGGAAAAAGTCAGGGCTGGAGTTGTGTGTTTGTCTGGTGGTGTGTAGGTGACTGTAGGAATATGCCAAGCCATTTATATCTCGGTTTGTGTTATTGGTACCCATCCGGCTCACAAAAAGTACAAATATTTTTACCTTTGTTTGACCTCATGTTTACTGTACGACACAATTTTTTTATCAATTTATATTTCACATTTTTTGTCAGTTAAATACTTTTTACCTGTTAAACTTTTGTATTTTTTTGTTCCGCACTTTCCGTTTTCACAATTTTATAATATAAACAAAATTATTAGAAAAAATGAAAAAACAAAAAAAGTATTACTCCTTTATATCACTGCAATATACTCCATACAAATACCATTTCTATTCACATTTGAGAAATTATACATGCATTCATACATTATTGTTATTATTATTAATAATACACTTATTTATGATACAAGTAAAACACGTAAAAAGATCCTTTAAAGTTTATTTTCCCTCACATAGATAAAACCGAAGCCTACTGCGAGACCCGGTTTTTTTTATCATTGTGAGAGAATTTTACCTCTAAAGTTTAAATGGACTTTAAAGGATCCTTATCCATAAAAGAATGTAACTGAATGATGAGAATACAAGTAAAGCCAAAATAGAAGAAACATAACATGTGAAGTAGGAATCTAACTTTCCATATTATATATACTTGTTAAATAAATATGTTAGTAGTAGATTACGCCATTTGATTGCATTATTGATACACTTGCAATGTAATTATAGTCTAGAATTAGATTAGGTACCTGCAGATGCACTCACTATTTTTTTAATTCATTGCCCATGCTCTCAACTAAGACGGCAATGGGTGAGAAAAAACCCACAACTCGCGGGTACCCGCATGTAAATAGGTGGGTAATCCTATCAATTTTCACCCATGGGTGGGTCGCGGGTGAAAAATTGTACCCATCGGTGAGTGACGGGTGGGTGACGGGTAATGTATACCCATCATGGGTGTACCCATCTAAAATACCCACGGGTGTACCTGCCTAAATAACTTTGCGTGTACTCGTAAACTTATTTGTGTTGGAGTAAAATTTATGATGATACTAAAATATTTGTTAAGTTGTTGGTATATATTTGATAATTACTCAACTCTTCAAAGATATATACATGGTACATTTCAGTTCAAATATCTGATTTGGTGTAATGACATTTAATTTGCTAGTTTTAGACATGTGTTTTAAGTATTTTGTGAACTCGGTATTTGAAAAATATGACATGGTGTCTTGTAACGTAGTTTCGTAGATAGTTTTCATATCATTGTTTTGTAATTTTGTTGCATTTTCACTAACCCACAGGCGATGGGTACCCGCGGGCATGGGCATAGGTAAAAAGTTATACCCACTAGTAGGTGATGGGTGGGTGGTGGGTGAGAAAAAATCCACGTGGATGGATGACGGGTTTAAGATACCCGTACCCATTACCCACGGGGTGTCATCCCTACTCTCAACTATCATCATCTACCTAGCTAGTCCTTCTCATTTTCTCACTATCTAAATATAAATAGAAACTTGTACAAAAAAAATATATATATATAAACCAGAGTAAATTGCATAAATCGTCCTTAAAGTTTGGCAAAATTGCATGTTTCGTCCCAAATGTTACGAAAGTGCAAAGATCGTCCCAGTGGGAAACTTTTGATGCAAGTATCGTCCCTGTGAGGAAACCTTTGGTGCAAGTATCGTCTCTGCAGGGACGATACTTGCACCAAAGGTTTCCCACAGGGACGATCCTTGCACTTTCGTAACGTTTGGGACGAAACATGCAATTTGGCCAAACTTTAAGGACGATTTATGCAATTTACTCTATAAACCATAAATCTAAAAGAAAATGACATAGTCGTTGAGAGCATTATCATGACTAATTTGATATGTCTGCTTGTAGAAAACTATTTATTTAATAAAAATAATTACATAGATATTTAGCCAAAAAAAATATTTTTTTATATTAAAATAAAATTTTAATGGTATTTATACATATGAATTAGGTTTTCGGTTCAAATTGCCAAACCCATATCCAACCCGATAACTGAATTAGTAGTTCGGTTTGATTTGGTTTTGGCAATTTGGTTCGGTTATTAGTTCAGTTCGGTTCGGTTTTGATTTTTGGTTTTTTCGGTTTTTCTGCTCATCCGTCTTTAGTATGCTTTCTAGTGCATGTAAATGTTCTGGATTGGGCCATGAGATCTGGTTGGGCTTTGGGATTTTGCCTGGTCCAGTTTGTGTATAGCTGGGCTTCGGGATTTTGCCTGGTCCAGTTTGTGTATAGCTGGGCTTCCTATTTTCGTCCAAGTGTTTCTTCTAATTCTCAAGTCTTCACTTCGTTTCTCTCTTCAGTTTTGGTAATTTAAAGGACCCTAGTCCCAAATTTAACATCAAAGATTACTTAAAAAGTATAATGAATAACTTTTCGACAAAAAAATTATATCCAAAGTCGATCAGATGTAACCAAAGAATTGTGAATTTGTGGTTACAACTTGATCTTTTAATGCATTTGGCCACGCGTGTCATGTTAGCAGCTCCGATTTTGAACTCAATCTTGTCATCTATAACTTATGTAAAGCCAGGACTGCAGGAACTAATATATACAAGTGTGTTTTAAGAAGATGTTAACTTAGAGTTAAAACCCGAAATCCCCGTCTCGCCATCAAGGCCATAAATATGGGATTGAAGAGTGATTTTATATTTCAAGTGTAAACAATATTATGGACAATACGTGTATGCAATTGTTGCCCACAAAATTGCTATCTTAATGATAAAAATAGAAAGTTTGTGTATCACCTTCTTATTCAGAAATGCTCACTATTTAATTCTCCCAACTGCCACCTCCCTGTCAAGCCTGCTTCATATTAATTCCATGTTTAAACCATCAAAGTTACTAGTATTTACTTGACGACGGATGTTAAACAGAAACTTATGACGGTCTTTCCATCCATCGTTATATGTTGTACACAAATGGCACTACTTACACGCAATGGTGTCTTGTGTGGTTGCGCCACTAAATAGGTTTATTAAATGTGATTAAGTCGCTTCAGCAATCGGGATGATAAGCCTATTACAGTACTATAAGATGTTACATTGTTACGCCACATAGTGACATAACCATATATGTGACTAAATAATTAATGCTGCATGTGATGCAAGTTTTTAGATGCATCTTTAAAAAGTTTATGAACTTAATACTCTTCCAATGATTAAAGCTTTAAGATGAGTTTTAATTACCGGTTAGTAATATATGTTCATGCAAATCCGAGCCACCCCAAGATGACCCGCTGCAGATCTAAATCATTTTCTATCAAGAGTGAACCGTCAACTAGACTCTGCAGCACTAAGCTACACACAAGTGTCGCATCACTAGACCTGCTACACTGCGACAAATGAATTTTTACAAACATGTTTACTTATATGTCTACTATCAAATTACTTTATACAATCTGGGTGCAATTCTGATAGATAAATGTTAAACTTGTTAAAAGAGAACAGTAATATATTTTGATGTATTTTAACAAACAAAGAAGGAAAAATGCTTGGTGAATTGAAGGGTCCCTCACACATGCAAACATTAAAAACAGAAACCTTTTTCAAGAAACATTGTTCTACTCAGCTGACTAGTTATGATGCTTGATTTTTCATCATATTTAACAGTCTAGTAAATGCGAGGGACCCAACATTAGAATCCTTGAATATATGAGCATCTCGTCTAAGCCATGTATATATAGACCATTGCTACATCAAACTAAGAGACAAGGAAGAAGATGGGAAGAAGCCCGTGTTGCACAAAAATAGGCCTGAATAGAGGTTCGTGGACATCTTCAGAAGACAAGATTCTTAGTGACTACATTAAGCTTCATGGCGAAGGCAAATGGAGACAGCTTCCCACTAAAGCGGGTATTTGTCTGTCCTGTATCTGTGTCTGTGTGTGTGTGTGTGTGTGTCACTTACTGTGTACATATGAATCTTTGCAGGTTTAAAGAGGTGTGGAAAGAGTTGCAGGCTGCGATGGTTGAATTACTTAAAACCGGATATTAAGAGGGGAAACATATCTTGCGATGAAGAAGATCTCATCATCAGGCTTCATAAACTCTTGGGAAACAGGTCCGTTATCTAGTCTGTAAAAGTCAACACTAAAAGTAATGAAAACAATTTGATGTTACTTACTTACTTGTATTGTTGTTTGTGTGTGCAGATGGTCGCTTATTGCTGGGAGGCTCCCTGGGCGAACAGACAATGAAATTAAGAACTACTGGAACACGACACTTGCCAAAAAGGTGCATAATGACCAGATTAATGTCGTGTCAAATCATTCTCAAGAACAGCTTAACAAGAGGAAAGACAAGGAAGGTGAGAACGAGACAGACACGAACGTTGTTACAATCAGGACCCATTTTAGCCCACGCCCACAACAAATACAGCCACCAAAATCCAACCTTGTTGAGATTAAAGATCCGGCTAACCCTAAACCTATTGAACCAGCTGCTGAATTCCCTTTCTATCTTCAAGATAGTATTACTATTACTAATAACAACAATCCATCAAGTTTCAATCTTGATGTGAATATGGGGGGAGGGGCTTCGTTATCTGGTCTCTTTAACATGGACTTCGCAGATTCGTTCAACTTAAACGATCAAATGGTAAAAGGAGGTGACATGCTGTCCGGTTCGTCAACTACTGCTGCTGCAGATGCAACACAGGCTTTATCTAAGGAAATTTTGGACTATTTTAGTTCAATTCCTGAAATTGGAGGAGAATGGCAGTCTACTTTATAAATAATGTTTAAAGTAGTGCATTATTATTCATTATAAAGATTAAAGAGTTGTATTTCCTAATATTGTCTATTACTATTCCCCACTGGAACCACACCATTTAAACCGTCCAGTGCAATTTTCCTATAAAAGAAGTGAGGGGAACACAAAACTGGTAGGAATTGAATGAACCCATTCCTAAAAGTTTATAATGTAACATCAGTGCCTAACTCCCCGTTAATAATAAGAAATAATTTTACTTCCATTTTCACCCTCTCAAAATTATGACTCCCATAACCGCTTTTCTTATGCTATGCATAAAATTGAAAGAACCACTTGATAAAACACTACAATATTTGATAACATCAACAATAATTAGAACACCCTTGGTTTTGCAGTTATAAAAAATATCATTCACACGTTTCTATCAGACAATTGAATATGTTGGGAAATAAATGCAGCCATTCAAAAACTGCTGGTTTTACATTTTAAAAGCGCCAAGAGGTTGCTAACAAGTGCTTATATTGGAGTGCGTATTTGCTTACAAAAAAGCTTCTTTTAGAGTAAAATTATAACACTTATCCAGACACTCAGAAGTGCTCATTAGCTTAAAAGTTAAATGATGGGGAGATACGGACTAGAATAAGCAAATCCAACTTTTACATTTCCAACATATAAGAAATGACGGATGACATACGGGTTTAAAATTAAATGCAAACATGTCCCCCAACCGGTCATAATTATAATGGGAGACAGGAAAGGCATACACGCATCGATCTCCTATCAAGTCACGAACAACCGCTAACAATAACATCAACGCTTGGTTTAAAATTTAAGAGAGCTTTTGATGAAGAACCTGGTTATGTATCTAGTTTCTAAGTGGGTGGTGCGCCGTAGAGGTAGAAACCATCTGAAGCATCAATGTTGCATACTGAACAGCCGTGTGTTGCAAAGTGTATTCCCCTGAGAGGCCATAGTCGGCAAAGTTTGGTTCCATGTGAACAAAATGACCCGGAAATGATCTTTTAGCGAGCACGTCCTGCCATATGTCAAAGAACTCCGCCATGATCTTATGCGACTTTTCCCACGAAGATATGGGACGGTATTCCATCTCCAAAACAATCCCTCTTATACTTTCAGAAGACTGAATGGACGCAACTTTACCAATACGCAACTGGAAATCACCAAGCTGGTACTGAACGCCTTCAAAATTGAGAGCGACTCTAGTTTTGTAAGACTGGAGCTTCTCCATGATAGTCTGGATAGAGGAATCAGCCTCGAGGACTAAACGATGAGTACGTAAAACAAAGTAGTATTTGTTGGGCTGGTCAGGGAGGGAGATGCCGAGGAAGTCGCGGGGAAATTCAGAGGCGTTGGATTGGTCTATAAATACATTTATTCAAATGAAACTTATTATTATTATAAGAATGAAGGTGTAAATAATAAGAATAAATCTCAAATGTATGTACCTTTAATAACGGGTCTGTAGAAGCTGAGAGTGGATTTCCATTTGGGTCCTTTGACGCCGTTGATGGATTCGACACATTGAGAAATTTCAGCGAGTAATTGACCGCTAACGGTGTGCCCTGCATTTGGCTGCCAGTGCAATATCCTACACACATACGCACCATATTTACTTATAACAACAACAACATACCCAATCCCGCCGGAGCAAGGTATGGGGAAGGATAAACCCTGGAGTAAAGAGACCGCTTCTAGGGGGACCTCCGGCTGGTGTAAGGGGGTGTTTGTTTAGGCTTATGAAACATAAGCCCCAATTTTCTGGCTTATTTTGAGACTTAAGGGCTTATATAAGTTTATCATATCACAATAAACTTATATAAGCACACAAGTCTCAAAATAAGCCGAAAAATTAGGGCTTATGAAATATAAAGGCGAAACAAACACCCCCTAAGTGAGCAATAACAAGGACAAGGCATATATGGAAACAACGACGAAAAGCCGAAACTAAAAGCAGATACTAAACCTAAGGAAAAACATATTTACTTACATGTATCTATATATTATGTATAATAGGAATGATAATAATATAGTATTAGAAAAAGAAGATGAGTGTTGGGTACCATTTTATAGGCATGATGCTCCGGTGGAATCAAATCGCTATTCCGATTTACCGGAAAAAGAAAGCCCTTTGCTCAACTGATACTGTCTGTGTAAACATAAGTCAATCAAATTATTGACTTTTTGTTTTGCAAACGAGTATAGCGCTTCAGTTTGGATAAATTTAGCTTGACGAACTTTAAATATTCAGGCTCGAGCTCGGCTCAAAAATCTTGAATTTATATATAAATATTAAACTCAATTGCCAAACTTATCAATAAATTCAAGAAAAAAAACTTATACAAAATATTCGGAGAAATAAAAATTGTCTTTCTACAAATATTTCAATAATTATGTTAGTGTTAATGTTGTGTATATGAATATTAATAATAAAATTATATATGTTTTTAAGGCTTGAAAAACTCGAGCTTGGCTCGTTATGTGTTTCGAGCTCATTTATTGGGCTCGGGCTCGGGCTTGAGCTCGATAAAAGCTCAACTCGATCGAGTCAAGCTCAAGCTCGAGCTGCTTGATAAAAAAGTTTGCCTTGTTTACACCCTTATTTAGTTTAACACCGAGTAAAACGAAAAATAAATCAGTTCGAAACCGAATAAAACCGAACTGAAAATTTAATTGGTGTATTGTGTCGTTTAAAACCGAACCAAAGTATTTAATTGGTGTTTAGTTTGGTTATGGTTGACAAAAATAAAAACCAAGCCAAACCGAATACCTCTATACACATAAAAAATTTCGAATTTTATATATATACATATTTTGCATCTTATTTTGGTTTGAATACAGTAATTTTGTTCTCGTGTTAGGGGGGCCTCTATAAAATTACTGTATTATTTTATAGTGTTTCAATAATTTATTTGTATCATAATGTAGCCTTAATATTTTCTATTTATACATCTAACATATAATATCACAATTCGATGTTTTATATAAACACTATTTAACGGTTTTAAATAAACTAGTTAAAAATACAAACCTGTCGATGTAAGCTGCTACTCTAACTTCTTCTTCATCAGTAAATACAACCGTTATGACAAAATATATAAATACACACTCCATTTTTTCAGTTTAATTTATTGAAGTTACTATGTATGTTAATAAAAAAAAATTATTCATAAAATACGCTTACCCAATGAAATTTCACATCAATTAACATGATTTATTTGGTTAAACTTCTCATTCTTATTAACATAAGCGGGTCGAGTAGGAGTGGTATTAAACTGAAAAAATGTACGGAACAGAAACTTATAAAAAAATGTATTAGATTGTAAATAAACTGTCATAAAGGGAATAAAGTACAAAACATTTGTACTATTGGTGGGCAAGGGGGTCTTTAAAGCAGCACCATTTGGGGTTTTCTAAGTTTCTTTTGTTTTTTATATATTTTACATTTTCATCTGTAAACCATGTCTCAAGAAAAAAATGTGTTTTTTTTGCTATTGAATTACTTCTTTCATTCTTTTTTCTTCTTTATCTTTTTTCATTAGAATGTTTTTTATATTTTCGTACGTTTTCATCCGTTTTTTTACATTTGTCTACGTTTTTGTACGTGCGAAAACGTACAAAAGCGTATAAAAACGCGCCTAGACATAGAAAAATGTAGAAAAACGTGACAAAACGTACAAAAAAAAGCGAAAACGTGCGAAAACAAGTGTTTTTTTAGAAAAACAAACGAAACTAAAAATCTCTAAAATATTTGGCTATTTTTGCAATTTGAAAGACAGAAAACAAGGACAATAACGCACATTTTGGTCAAATCGAAAAAAATATTTCAGCTTGATAAATAATATTGTAGTGTAGTTTTTAAAAATTATCAAAATATGTGTTCTCGAGCAAAACTTTTTGGCTACGCTCCTGATTATCAACCAACAGATGCATAAAAGATTTTCACAATCTCCTTTAAATGAAACAAATAAGAGGTTTTTAAATTAAAACATTGTCGTCAATTGTTCAGGTATACGTATATGATACAAATAAAAATTAACAAACATATGAATGTAGCTATATTAATGTAGCTATGAAGTTTTAGGAAGACATGATTCATATGAATGTAGTTAAGTTGAATATATACGAAGCTCACAAGTCAATGACTTCTTTTAAAATCGTGTATAATTGTCATTTTACATTGACTTCTTCTCCAAGCTTCATCACCCACCAACATCTTCAATCATCTTCTTTTAACTTGATTTTCACACCCACATTTATCTTATTCACATAAACACCATTAAATCAAAACACCTGATTCAATTCCATAAACCATACATAACTTACAATCAAATCCCAACTAAAAAAATCATATACCCCCTCAAAATGTACACAATCCCATGTTCTTTTATTCAAATTCAAAACCCACAACATATCAAAAATATTTTTTATTACTGTTAAAAAAATGCCATCTTTCATTTTTACAATCCAACAGGGTGTGTTTGGTTTGAGGGGTTAGGATTAGGATTTGGGGATGATGGAAAAATAAGTTGTTTGGTATGGTTTTGTGGGTCCCGAAAATAGGGACGAGTCCCAATTATTTTCCTTGTGTAAAACCGTATAAGGTTGCCTACTTTTTGATATATTTTCATTTTATGTGGGACTAATTTTTACATCAACCACCCATACATTATTTTATTTTCATTATCATAATATCATTTTTAAATTTATAAACTATGTTCATTTATAACATATAAAATATATTATTATATTTTTTTCTCTCTCTTCATTTAATTTAAAACCCACATTAAAACCAAATCTAAATCCTAATCCTAATCTTATTCATAAACCCATGTGCAACCAAACGGGCCCTTAATTATCATC
>BQNB010146944.1:0-16506 GCA_026074375.1 Tanacetum coccineum
TTTTCTAGGATTTTTAGCTTAAGGTTTAGTAATTTTCGTGCATTTAATTAGTTCTAAAATTTTAAAAAATCATAAAAAAAATTCTTTTTCTAAAAATCATTTTTAGTCTTTTAGCATCTAGGAAAATTAGTTTGGACCTGTTTTGTTCAATTTTGCTCAATTTAGATTTTAGTGTACATTTTATTAATTCCGTTAACGTTTTTAAGCATTTTCTTGTAATTGATTTTTATGTGTCTTTATTTACTCACTAGTAGGAACTAGTTTTCGAAATCAAAGATCTTAGAACCATTCAAATCATTGTCCAAACAAAAAAGGAGTTTTAATTCATAATTCTTGGGGTATAAACGACCTGGTGAACACTTACCGGTTAACGTACTATATTTTGTGTAGATTTTCCTTTTAATCTTTGTCCTCAAGGATTATTAGTGAATTTCTTATACTTTGTATATTATACGTACATCATTTATGATGATCCATTTGACTCCAAGGAAGATAAAATCAAAGAGTCTAAACTCTTGATTGATGAACTTGATCCCCCTAGATCAAGTGATTTCCTTCCTTCCCCCAAGTGTGACTCGGTTCTCTATGAGGATTTTTCTGAGGTTGATGCTTTGCCTTCAACCGATAACGAGGACAAAATATTTAATCCGGGTATACTCATTCATGAGAACCATTTTGAAGTCACCAACTGTGAAAAGAATGTAAAGAAGACCACTAATGCTTCTTTAATTCTTGAGGATTTTAATCCTCCTCTTTATGAACTTCCTTTCCACAAAGAAGTTCCCGGGTCTGAAACTCTACTCTCATTTTCATCCTAAAATGAGGAAAAAAATTTCAACCCCGGGATTCTCACTTCTAAAGGAGTTCATACTTCTCTTCTCCCAAAATTATCTCATCGGGACTCTAAAGCTTTAAAAGTCATTAAAATTTTTGAAAGCCCGATGGAGATTTTTCCTTGCTCTTATAGAGAGGACATCTATATTTTGGATGTTCCGTGTCTCCATTTCTATCCCCCATGAACAACTGTATTCGGGGACGGGTCAAGTTAAGTGTCCTAAAACAAGTGCTTCGTGGGTGGCAACTTATGCTTATCCTAATATAATTATAGTAGTAGTAATAAATAAGTGTGTTGTGAGAGGCTCGCCTCTTCCATTTTTCCATGTTTCGTGTTTTTTGTTGTATGTCCAGGATTGCCTCGGATTTTGAAACCTCTCGTGCTCATGGTTTTGTCCTTCGTTCACTCGAGCTTCAAATCCTCAGCTTCGTTATGGGAATCCAATATCTTAAATCTTATCGACTAACGTTTATCTTTGAGCATACTTAATAAACGGATTTAGATTTACGTAGAGACCCTTCTTAAAACATTGAGGACAATGTTTAGTTCTAGTATGGGGGGATCTATCGATTTGATTGTGCATGCAGTCGTTGTTTTCACGTAATCCCGTTTTTACCACCAAAATACCAAAAAAATGAAAAAAAAAATAAAAAATTTCAAAAAAGAAAATAAGTGTTTTGTCACAATTTTGACTTTCCTGCTGGGTAGAATAAGAATAAATTTTAACTCGATCGAGCGTGATGAGCTCTAGCTTATCCCTTAACTTTTAGACTAAGCATTCGCGGATCTTTTTATTAAAGATTTTAAATTTGCGAAGAACGAGAAATGATAGAGTTAATTCTGAGTTAGATGCTAAACAAGGATTAGTTGGAAATCTTAAGAGCCCATAAGTGTAGTTTGTGGCTTTTCTCTCACATAAGCTTCTAACCGGACTAATAATACGTGCTCACTTCAAAAATTAAACTTAAATCAACAATTTTTGAAGTATAGTCGATATCAATAATTTTAGTTCAAATTTATACTTAAATTTTCTAAAACGAAATTTTCTCTATATCATGGTATTATAGGTTAAAAAAATGAAAAATGAGGTAATAATAATAATAAACTGTGGGCTAATAAAAGTTTACTGCATCTTACCGGCTCGCAACCGATGTTGCAGTTTTCTAAATAAGGCGCATAGTAATTATCCGAGACTGATAAAAGTTTGCTGCATCTTGCCGGCTCACAACCGATGTTGCAACCTTCTAAAAGGTCAAGGATTTCCTTAGTTTAAAGGATGAATAATTATATTACGTGTAATATATGTGTGATTTAATAAATATAGGGAAAATCTCTTTTTCTTAAATTTAAATAGACTATTACGTTTTAAGTTGTGATTTTATGTATATACGGGAAACCTAAGAGTTTTTGAAACCGAAGGTCCGTGAGTCTCGATACAAGTCTCTATGGGATGTCAAAAGCCTGGTCACTTAGCCGCAAGGTTGGGATGTGCCGAGAGGAAAGTCGCTACATAGGATGATCTCGCCTTCAAACTCCTTACTTTTGGGTGGAACATGAAGCATAGAAATTTTTCAAAACGGTTGATCCATGGTTGAAATTCAAAATAAGCACATTCACCTAAGATATAATACTTGTTGGGAGCGAAAAGTTTCACAAGGCACAAGTATGAGTAGTGTTAGCATCTTAACTTATACTTAACGGTGATTTCGTTTTTAAGCTTGGTTTGGGACAAGTGAAAAGTCAGGGACGATGAATTTATCTTTTTGAGCATTTTAGGATTAAAATGCTTCTTGTTTTGTGACCTTAAAAGTTATAAAATTAACAAAAGTCAAACGTTCTAGTTAGTTGCTTAATATGAAAAGTACAAAAAATGAGAAAAAAGAAAAATACAAAAATATGTATGGGAATAAGCGTGAATATTTAAAAATGGTAAAAACGGGGATTTTCAAAGCTATTGATTCTTTAATTCCCCTCGATGAACACTTAGCTACTTTTCGAGGTAATTAGTCGAGGGGGATTGAGATTCTTGGTTTTCTAAAGTGTTTACTTATGGCATTGCGTGAGAACACGGCAATAGTTTAGTATGGGGGATTTTGGTATGTGCTTAATCACACATACCTTTTACCTTTAAAAACGAGCCTAAATGACCAAAAACGGACATAAAATGCCAAATATATGTGTGTTTTGCTATTTTTGATGTGCAGGTAACCGAGATTCACTAAAGGACAAAAATCAAGCCAAAATGGACAAAACCAAGCACGGAATGGAAAGAGCGTAACAAAGTCAAAGTCAACAAAGTCAAAGTCAACAAAAGTCAAAAGTCAAAGACGAAGCTGATATCGAAGAAATACTTAATGGGCCAACCCGTACCAATCTAATGGGTCGGGTCAGTCCATTAAGCATATAGAAGACTTAAGCTTACTTATAATAAGCCTTAAATCCATTTTGTGTCCCAATGTCCCTTTATACATAAACCGGCCCAAACAAGAGCCCAAATACACATAACACCCGTTAACTATAAACCCTTTACATCGTTAGTCTTCAAGGACTAACATTGTTAGTCTAAAAGGACTAACAATGCAAACACTTACCAAAATCAGGTCAAACGCCTGTTATCTTTCAATTCCCCAAATATCTTTCCCGCCTAAACAACCCTAGTACTGTTCATCTGTCTTCTTCACTTTGACCTCTGCATCATCAAACAAACACATCATTTTCCCTCAACCCCACTTCACATGGACCAATTGGTTGCAAGAGAAGAAGACAAAAATTGAAGGGTTGAGATCATCCCCTTAGAGAGCACTCAAATTGGATGGCTTAGATGATGACTTCGTGCTCTCTCACATAGGAAACACACCTCTCCATTGTCTTAGTAAAGAAACACAAGTCCAAGACCCAAGACCTTAAAGTTTTTCTATATAAATATGACATTGTAAGCCTTTGATGGCATCTAGTTTTGAAGTTTTTAGTTTTCAGCTTATATTTATTTCTTTTTAAGCTTATTTTAATTCATTAAGCCATAAGGATCCATCTTCTAGCTTAAAAATAAGCAAGAAAGTACCCCTTTGACTGTTTGGTTAGTAGGTTTTGGCCTAGTTGCTTATTTGCTTATTTTAGCTTATGGTTTGTTAAGATTGCTTAATTTTGTGTTTAGTTTTGCTTATTAGGTTAGGATTAAGTTCTAGTAGCTTATTGAGTTTGAGGTTTAGCTTATAGAAGCTTGTGGCAAAAATTTGTTTTAAGTCTTAAAGCATTTTAGCCCTTAAGCCAAATCTGCCATCTTTTTATAGATTATTTCTAGCTTATTCTCTTATTTTATTTGCTTATTTTTATTTCCTTGTGCTTATTAGGTTTATTTCCATCGGGGAGTGATGATACCGACTTTGACCCGGAGGGAGATCTTCGTTTAATTGAGGAATTATTAAATAATGATCCTTCGTCTCCTCTCCCTCTTTCTCATAATCCATTAAGTGGCAGTACCACTTCTTCTTCTCCTGACCATTTGCTCGAGGAGTTCGCCGATGAACTCGCTCTCATTACATTTCCACCGGGAAATGATGATTTTCCTTTTGATATCAAATCCGATCTTAGAGAAATAGAATATTTGCTTAACCATGATCCTACCAAAGAAATAGATTTTATTCTTAAGGATTCGCTTGATGAGGATAATCTTGCAGATCCTAATAACGATCTTGTTGATACCATTCCCGAGATGTTCACTGATGAACCTACTCTTGATTATTCATCTCCACCATTATATGATGATGTCGATGATTGTCTTGTTGAACTTGAGTCCGATAATGATGATGTTTATGATGATCCATTTGACTCCAAGGAAGATAAAATCAAAGAGTCTAAACTCTTGATTGATGAACTTGATTTCCCTAGATCAAGTGATTTCCTTCCTTCCCCCAAGTATGACTCGGTTCTCTATGAGGATTTTTCCGAGGTTGATGCTTTGCCTTCAACCAATAAAGAGGACAAAGTATTTAATCCTGGTATACTTATTCATGAGAACCTTTTTGAAGTAACTATTCGAGTAACACCGGATAAGAATGAAAAGAAGATATCCATATCTAATGCTTCTTTAATTCTTGAGGATTTTAATCCTCCTCTTTATGAACTTCCTTTCCACAAAGAAGTTCCCGGGTCTGAAACTCTACTCTCATTTTCATCCGAAAATGAGGAAAAAGTTTTTAACCCCGGGATTCTCACTTCTAAAGAAGTTCATACTTCTCTTCTCCCGAAATTATCTCATCGGGGCCCTAAAGCTTTCAATGTCATTAAAATTTTTGAAAAGCCAGATGGAGATTTTTCCTTGCTTTTATAGAGAGGACATCCGTGTTTTGGATGTTCCATGTCTCCATTTCTATCCCCCATGAACAACTCAATTTGGGGACGAGTCAAGCTAAGTGACCTTAAACAAGCGCTTCATGGGTGGCAACCCATGCTTATCCTAATATAATTATAATGTAGTAATGAATAAGTGTGTTGTGAGAGAGGCTCGCCTCTTCCTTTTTCATACTTTGTTTTGTGTTGTATGTCCAGGATTTCCGCGGATTTAGTCCTTAGTTCACTCGAGCTTCACATCCTCATCTTCATTTTGGGAATCCAATATCCTAAATCGTATCGACTAACGTTTATCTTTTAGCATACTTAATAAACGGCTTTGGATTTATGTAGAGACCCTTCTTAAAACATTAAGGACAATGTTCGGTTCTAGTATGACGAGATCTATCGATTTGATTGTGCCTGCAGCCGTTGTTTTCACGTAATCCCGTTTTTACCACCAAAATACCAAAAAAATGAAAAAAATTTAAATTTTTTCAAAAATAAAACAAGTGTTTTGTCATAATTTTGACTTTCCTGCTGGGTAGAATAAGAATAAATTTTAACTCGATTGAGCGTGTTGAGCTCTAGCTTGTTCCTTAACTTTTAGACTAAGCATTCGCGGATCTTTTTATTAAAGATTATAAATTTGCGAAGAACGAGAAATGATAGAGTTAATTATGAGTTAGATGCTAAACAAGGATTAGTTGGAAATCTTAAGAGCTCATAAGTGTAGTTTGTGGCTTTTCTCTCCTATAAGCTTCTAACCGGACTAATAATACATGCTCACTTCGAAAATTAAACTTAAATCAACAATTTTTGAAGTATAGTCGATATCAATAATTTTAGTTCAAATTTATACTTAAATTTTTTTAAAAAAGAAATTTTCTCTATATCGTGGTATTATATGTTAAAAAAATGAAAATTAGGTAATAATAATAATAAACTGTGGGCTAATAAAAGTTTACTGCATCTTGCCGGCTCACAACCGATGTTGTAGTCTTCTAAATAAGGCAAATAGTAATTATCCGAGATTGATAAAAGTTTGTTGCATCTTACCGGCTCACAACCGATGTTGCAGCCTTCAAAAAGGTCAAGGATTTCCTTAGTTTAAAGGATGAATAATTATATTAAGTGTAATATATGTGTGAGTTAATAAATATAGGGAAAATCTCTTTTTCTTAAATTTAAATATGCTTTTGAACTAAGATTATTATGTTTTAAGTTGTGATTTTATGTATATACGGGAAACCTAAGAGTTTTTCAAACCGAAGGTCCATGAGTCTCGATACTAGTCTCTGTGGGGTGTCAAAAGCCTGGTCACTTAGCCGCAAGGTTGGGATGTGCCGAGACGAAAGTCGCTACATAGGATGATCTCGCCTTCAAACTCCTTACTTTTGGGTGGAACGTGAAGCATAGAAATTTTGCAAAACGGTTGATCCATGGTTGAAATTAAAAATAAGCACATTCACCTAAGATATAATAATTGTCGGGAGCAAAAAGTTTCACAAGGCACAAGTATGAGTAGTGTTAGCATCTTAACTTATACTTAATGGTGATTTCGTTTTTAACTTGGTTTGGGACAAGTAAAAAGTCAGGGACGATGAATTTATCTTTTTGAGCATTTTAGGATTAAAATGCTTCTTGTTCTGTGACCTTAAAAGTTATAAAAATAACAAAAGTCAAACGTTTTAGTTAGTTGCTTAATATGAAAAGTACCAAATATGAGAAAAAAGAAAAATACTAAAATATATGTGGGAATTAGTGTGAATATTTAAAAATGGTAAAAACGGGGATTTTCAAAGCTATTAATTCTTTAATTCCCCTCGATGAACACTTAGCTACTTTTCGAGGTAATTAGTCGAGGGGATTGAGATTCTTAGTTTTCTAAAGTGTTTACTTATGGCATTCCGTGAGAACACGGCAATAGTTTAGTATGGGGGATTTTGGTATGTGCTTAATTACACATACCTTTTACCTTTAAAAACGAGCCTAAATGACCAAAAACGGACATAAAAACCAAGCAAGAAATGGAAAGAGCGTAACAAAGTCAAAGTCAACAAAAGTCAAAAGTCAAAGATGAAGCTGATATCGAAGAAATACTTAATGGGCCAACCCGTACCCATCTAATGGGTCGGGTCAGCCCATTAAGCATATAGAAGACTTAAGGAATTGTTTGAAACGTGCTAGAGGTATTGGTAAATTTGTTTTCCTCGTAAATTTTATAATTCTTGATATGCCCGAGGATATCAAAGTGCCCTTAATCCTAGAAAGACTATTTTTGTCTACCGCCCATGTTAAGATTGATGTTTTTAAAAGGAAGATTACTTTAAGGGTTGAGGAAGAGAAAATAATTTTTAAAAGTATTAAACATGCTAATAGTTTAATTAAGAGGGTCTACATGCTAAGCTTAAGAGAAAGAATGGAACTTGATTTAGAAGCTAGGCTAATAGGAGAGACTTTGATGTTGAATAGATCATTAGACCCTTTCTTTGAGGATTACATAGAACTAAACACGTTCATTAATGTACCATTAGAGCTTAGGAGAGATCAAGTTGATGATTTAATGTCCACCATTGAGGAAGGTGAGGTAATTAAGGAATTTAGGTCTAGGAATGATGCTAGAATGGTTAGCAAATTTTTTGGATATCCTAGTGATTGCGACCACGATAAGAAGATCCGTATTGATTGTGCCCACAACTTGAAGTTTTCTTGCATGATAGGTTTTGAATTTTTACACGCTAATTTTTTCCCTATCTTGTACGTAAATGTGATGTCCAAAAAGTTTTATAATTCTATAATGAAGGACAAATTGGAATACAAGGGAAACAATGTAGTTGGAGCCTTAATGAACATACCTATCTTTGTTGGAACTTTTTCTATCTTAACAGATTTTGCAGTTTTAGAAGATATGGATGCTTATCGTGATGAAGGAATGGGCGATGTTATTTTTGGCGAACCGTTTTTGAGAGAAGTTGGGATTAATGCAAGACGGTTTGAAGGAATGATTACCATTTACAATGGTAATGAAGAAGTTACTTACCAAATGGTGCGGTCACATCCGAGGTTTAAACACCACACTAATGAACAATGTAACAAGATCCCGCCATTACTAAAGATAAGTGAGGAAGATATGATGAATGGAATCTCGCACTCGTACTAAAAGCTCAAGAGTTTCTACAATGGGGTCTTAAACTTAGGACCCGAATATGTCCGAGATGCAAAGATGGAAGAATGGCTCACACGCGGGCACATAAGCGTGCATGAGATGGAGTGAAGAAGCTGGAAGGAAAAAGTCTAACTTAAAGACTAGCTGAAAGAAAAGTGCTTCCCGGGAGACAACCCGGATTGTTATTTATTTTTATCGAGTCTGTCTTCCCAGACATCAATACGGCGTATCCGCTCCATACCATACGGCGTATTGAATGTCTGGACGTTATCAGTCCTTTATTTTTATGCACTTTTAAACATTATTGTCAGTTCTGTCAATACGGCGTATTCATGCACATGATACGGCGTATTCAACAGACTGACCCGTATTTAGATACTTTTTACAGGTTTCTCGATACGGCGTATTCCAGTTTATGGATACGGCGTATTGGTTTCCTGTACAGTTTATTTAGCTTATTTAATTAACCGTAGATACCCGAGATAAGATTTTGCATGTTTTTCCTATATTTTGCACAGGACCTCGCTGCAAAGAAATCGACGAAGTTGGTGAAGTATCAATCATCTGGAATCCTATGTGTGATTGTAGTCATGCTGGAATACAGACGCATTTACAACACACATCCTTGCTCATAAACTCAACTTGGAGAATCTACCGAGCAAAATATCAGGGGAGTTTCTCATTCTAATTCTTTTTAATTCCCGTTTTTAATGTTTTATCTATACAACGAGGACGTTGTATAATTCAAGTGGGGGGATGGGAATTAGAATGTATACTTGTCCTATTTTTCACACTAAAATGCTTAAATTATGCTTAAATTTAAAAAAAATTCAAGCATACTTTTGTGAAATTACTTGATACATAACCTGGCAAGACAAATAACCGCTTATAGATATTGTGAGAATTTAACATTATCCGTTTCTAAATGTTTACCCAAATTCCACAAAATATGAGTGTGCCGGTGATGTTGTAGACTTTAGAACTTGGCTTGGTATATCTATTCGAGATCACAATAATGAGTATTATAGATTTAGATGGAGTAACTTGTTTAAATTGATAAATTTTTATGATTACTCCTAAAAAGCCTTTATATGTTGTTTTATTAACTAACTACACTCATTAGCTAAATCTCGTATAAACCCTTTGTTTACTCTCATTATAAGAGTAAGATACCCCTAGAAAAACCAATAGAACCAATCATTTAGGAATAACACCAATTGTTTGTTTTGTTACACCTTTACACCTTAGCCTATCTTGTTAGATTAAGTCCATTTATCAGTTTTTAGTTGCTTAAAGTGTAAAGTATGTATTTCCTGAGTCTTATGTCATTTTCTATCTATGGTACGGTTGGGAAGAAATTTGCACATTGCAAATAGGAATGTATAAAGTAATCAAAACTCATGTTTTTTTACTACCATCACAATTATAGTACGCCGAGAGAATGAAGAATTTATCAAGGAATTATCCAGAGTTATTATGACCGTAAAGATAGTGAAATCACACTGAGTTTCGTAGTATAGTATAGTGAAAAAAAACAAAAAAATTAGAAAAACGCAACAAAAAAGAGGAGGAAAGTTTGAAGATAATCGTTTCGCAAGAGCTTAGACCGAAGGAATTATATGAAGGATCGATTATTCGTTGATACGTCTTATAAGTCAACGATGTAAAGTTTTGTATAAAGTGGTAGATATCGCCACTTGTCTTGTAAAAGTATGTAAAGTATGGAATGATTGGGAAGTTAACCTGTTTGCGTGGGAACGCCAACTTAGGTTGTTTGTTTTTATCAATGAATCAAGACTGTGTAAATAGTATGTCTTTTGTAACAACCTGAGTTCAGATCATTGTTCTAATCCCTAACCATAAGATAGGTTATTTTGGTTATTTAACTTAAATAATTAATCGTTTATGACTTATCTGGTTGATGAGAATTTCCATTTATTAGTGAATTTCATTCCGTGATTTAGTTTCTATTTGTTTTTAGCATTTAAAAAAGTCAAAAAAATTTATTTTATTGCTCCAAGAGCGTAAATATGTTAATTTTGTATTTTTCGTCGTTTCCCCGAGTTTTTGTAAAAACGGTGTTTAAAGGTCGTGTTTTACGAGTTTAAAACGTTAAATAAATTTTAAAAATATATTTTAGGGGACGGATTTAAAATATTTACTAACGTGATGTTACCCGATATGTTGGTCGAATTTACTTAGAAAAGAAATGCTTTTGTATTAACTTTGCAAGAACTAATGACAAGGAGGGACCTAAATTGCCAATTTGTCAAACTCTTATTCTATAAATAGGGTCTATATACTCCCATTTAACATTTTACCAAAATTTTCAATCTTTTGTCCTCTCCCTCTCCCCTTGTCGTTCGAAGTCACACACACACAAACATTGCCATATCAAATTGGTTAATTACATGCATTACAATCAATTAATACCATATTAATCCTTGTTTAACCCTCTATATTTCCCACAAAAAAAACCTCACATGCAATGAGTATTTAAGAAGTTAGGTTTTTGGTCAATTTCTATTGATTTGGTGTATAAGGAAGTGTTTCTAGTTGTTAGATTAGTGTTATTTTGGTGCTAGTTGTTTGAAAAGTTTTGTTTGGTTGTCTTTGTGGCTCGTTACTGATTTTAAAAGCAACAAGGGGAAAGCCATATTTTTTGAATTTCTTGATAGTCAGTGTAAGCTCTTAGTTATATTTTTCTTGTTTGATTAAAATACATATACATTGTATGGTAATGTACTAGTTGATTCAATTCAAAAATGAGTTTGAAAAATTCAAGTTATGAACAAATGTTTGATGATTTTAGGTAAACATGTTTTTACTATGTTTAAGAAACATGTGAATGGTGGATTTTGGTAAAAATGAGTTTTGTTATACTTTGTTTGACATTTTGTGACCAAAAGTTTGAATTGACCATAGATGTTCGAGAAATTTTGTAAAACAAATTAGCGCTTTTAAATATGATAAATGATGTTCTAAGGTCCGTTTTGATATAAGGTGCCCTGTAACTCCTAAAAAAACGAAGATTTTACGGCCAAGTCAAGTTTGAGTTATTTTTTAGGTAAAAAGTCAACTACGAAGTTTGACTTTTAAAAGTCAAACTTGCGTATACTTTTGAATATAGTTTATAACAAGCAAAGGGTTCGTAATGTTAGTTAAACTAAGATAAAATGCTAAGTTGGGATTATATTATCCTTACTTTCGGCAAGCTTTCTAAAAATGGAAACTTTATTAAAAATGTTGTAATATTGTTAAGTAAATCAAAGCGAAATATTTTGTCGCACTGGAGATTCTAGTATATGATTGTGAATGACGTAATAGTGATTACATATATATTATATATAGAATATATATATATATATATATATATATATATATATATATATATATATATATGTGTGTGTGTGTGTGTGTGTGTGTGTGTGTGTGTGTGTGTGTGTGTGTATGCAAGTATGCAATATATGATATGTTATACTTTTAGTCACGTGCCGCTATATATGTACTATATAGGTCGCGGTTGAGACGTGAAGTTTATTGCGCTTGTTGATTGATTGATTGATTTGGATCATTTGCTTAAGGTGAGTTCATAGCCTCGCATTAAATTCTTTTAAATGTTTTTAAACCCGCGAGGGGATACATGTTTGTTTTATAAATCGAACACATATGATTTTATGGTATGCTGGACCCGATTATGAGATTGTTTCCGCATAAGTTGCTATTGTCGAAGTCCCTTATTTCATGAACCGTTAATTGCCTTGTTGTGAGGTAAACGCTAATGCATTAAATAGATCTATTGGGTTTGACAACCCTGTCTGGGGTTTGAATCCTTGTGACCACCCTGTCAAACAGACATTTTGTTATTAGAAATTAGTAGGTATATGACAATAATACCTTGTTTGGGGCACCTTTTAGCATATGAAATGCCATATGTTTTGTTAACGTTCGGTGTCATGAGCTTATTGCGTGAAAGAAAAGAAGTTTCTATACATTGCATTTGTTGCTTTGTTTTCCCGAGAACTAATAATGTGTTCAAAGGTTTTTACTTATTAATTAAATTTAAACTCTATGAATTTCACTCAACTTTGTTTTTGACGTTTTAAACATGTTTTATCCCAGGTAACCAAGGCTGAAGGAAACGATGGCGTGGAGGTGTCGTGCGTGTGGTGATGGATTTTATGGAAAGACTTCTTGTGTGTTCCGGTCTTTCAAAAACAATATCTCATGTGGTGTTTAAAACAATGTCTTTTATTTGAAAACAATATGTTTTTCATGGGTTGTAATAGATGGTGGTTACGATTCTGTGGGACCTAAACGATGTTTTAACTCTGAATAATTTTGGAACACATGTTTGGTAAACGTCTTATTTGAGTCGTTTTCTATTATCGTGGTGACGGATGCTATTTAGTAACACCAAATTGCTAATTTCTGATGCGCAATCCGATGCCCCTCAGGGCGGGTGTTACAGATTGGTGTCAAGAGCTTCAGTTGTAGAGAACTAGGTTGTTTTCAAAACTTGGATTGTAGTTGGTATGTGCTTAATTACACATACCATTTTCCATTAAAAACGGACTGAAATGACTAAAAACGTACCAAAAATACATTGTATTTGTATGTTTTGCATTTGAATTATGCAGAAACGGATATTCAAAAAGAAAGCCAAAAATGACCAAACTAAGCACGGGATGGAGAAGCCAAAGTCAGTCAAAGTCAAAAGTCAGCCACATGAAGAAAATACAACTTGAGGGACTAAAACTGCCAAACCTCAAGTTGTGTTACAAAAAGACAAGGGCTGAAATCAAAAATTGCGGGTGAAGTATAACTTTAGGGGCCAGTTCTGCCAAACCCCTAAAAGTTGTATCATAAAAGGGGCAAAGTTTACAACAAAGTTATAAGAAATGAGGGGCCAAAGCTGTCAACCTACCCAAACTCCATTCTTCCCGCCCAAACAAAACCCAGGTACAGCTAAGGGATGTCTTCCCATACCTTCTCCCTGCAAAACACTCAACACCCTAGATAAATCATTTCAACCACTCTACTATTTCCCCCCCCCCCCCATGCTTATAATTGCCATGTTGGCAATCCCTCACCATTTCCAAGTAATTTCGATGGCTGTGATTGACTCAAAAGAAGCACAAAAGAAATTGAAGGCTGGGATTTGTTTTAGAATCACCTCACACAACAAGCACACTTGGTTTTTGCTCTCACAAAAGAAGCACAGTTGGAAGACCCAAAGAAGAAGACTTCGGCTATAAATAGAGTCTTTTGTAAACTTTATTAAGAGAGTTAGTTTTTAATCTTAGAATATCTTAGCTTAATTTTCAATATCACTTAGCTTATTTCAGTTCTTAAAGTAATAAAAATGCTTTTACTTTTCAGCTTTTGTAACACTTTTAAGTTTCAATGCAAATTTGAAGTTTTAAGTCACTTTATAAAACCAAGTGTTAAGTTTCTTAATTGTGTTGTTTTGTGTTCAAAAAAGGCTCTCAATACAGCTTGTTTTTTAAGCTAGCTTTTAATTAAAAGTAAACTAAAAAAAAGTTAATTAGTTAAAGAAAATCACAAAAATCAACTCTCAAAATACACCACAGAACTTACGAAACACAGCTTATTTTATGGATGATAAGCCAGTTCTGGATGGGCTTATGGACTCTCACTAGCTTGTTTTATTACAACTAGAGCTTGAAGACACTTGGTTTAGTAAACCTGTTTTGAGCAAGGGTGTTGTAAAGTTTCTCTTGTCTTTAATTATTTTTTTTTATTTACTGCAAACCTGCTATATGTGCTTAGTTTTTGTTAGTTTAAAAGTACCTATGCACATTTCCTATTAATACTGTTAGTTATTAAGAGTAAAACTGTTAGATTGATTCAGCTTATTTAAGTGCTTATTGTTGATTAAAATATGCTTATAAATGCTTTATTTTGTTATTGTTTTTAACAAATTAGGACCAAATCAGTTTAAAATAAAAAGAAAAATGATTTTTGAAAACTTTAAGGGGTGTTTAGAACAAGCAGTACTAACCCATAGTTAGTACTGCTGGTTCTATTTTGGGATTTTTAAAGCTAGCAGTACTAACTCAAAGCTAGCAGTACTAACTCTAAGTTAGTACTGGTAGTTAAAACTGTTAGTACTGTTAGTTCATTTTAGCTTATCAGCTTATTATTTCTGCTTATTTAAGATATCCTTAGCTTTTTAGAGTAGATTAAACCATTTTCGTTTACTGTCTTTAGTAGAGCTTATTTAAGCTTATTCGCCTTTTCAAAGCAATTTTAATAGTTTATCAGTTGTAGCTTTTTAGCTTATTTGCCATTTTAGCTTATTCTAGTTGCTTATTCTTATGCCCAAGTGCTTAATAGGGGTGGTTAAATATCTGTTTTAGCTTATCTGCTTATTTCTTGTTTCATTGTGTTTTGTTAAAGCTAGCAGTACTAACTCTAAGCTAACAGTACTAACTTAAAGCTAGCGGTACTAACTCCAAGTTAGTACTGATAGTTAATACTGTTAGTACTGTTGTTAGTACTGCTGAGTTTCTCTTGTCTAGTTTAGCTTAATAGCTTGCTGAGTTTGCTTATTTAAGGGTTAGTCTAGCTTATTTGGTTTTGTCTTAAGTTTATTTGAGCTTGTTTGTGTCTTAGTTTAAAAGTTTTAAGTGTTTTTACCATTTCTAGCTTTTATGCTTGTTCTAGCTTATTTTCCTTGCTTATCTTTGTGTGCATTTGCTTATTAGGTTTAGTGCCCAATCATATCCTTGTCATATTCAAACTTCAATTTTCAATCCGTCATTCGATTTTCCATTTAAGCCTCGTTGGGACAAAACGACCCGGGAATCATACTTCCGGTCACGTATATATTTTATTGTGTGAACTCTTGACCAATCCTTGGCTAAAGGTGTTTGGTTGAGTGTTTGCTTATATATTATATATATATTATTGAACGAATCATCCGCCTTGAGAAAAGATTTGATAATTCGCCTTGTTCTGAAAGATTGCTAATTCGCCTTATACTAAGATTGCTAATTCGCCTTGTACCACAAGATTGTTAATTCTCCTTCACTTGCAATTGCTAAATCGCCTTCTACAAGAAAATTGTTAATTCGCCTTCAACTGGTACGAAACTTAAATTCTTTAAAACAAAAAAAGACACACTTTTGATCGTTTTTACCTAAAATTTCTTGTACAACTGGTATTACTAAGCCTATAGCTACCTTAAAAATACAAACTTTATGGTTTTTAAGTCAAAAAATTTGAAATCAAGAATTGTACTTTCTAAAGCTTTTTCGAACACAAAAATGCACATATATGATGTTTTTCTTAATTCAAAGCATGTACACCTATATCATAAAGATACTAGATCAGATTTACCAAGGTAAATGATCATTTAGTGTACACAAAAGCTTCAAACAACAAAAAATAAGAAGAAAGGTACGGTTTGAGTAAAAAATGAAACAAAGAAGAACAAACACAAAAACTAGACCAATCACTCCATGGCTCTTGATACCAATTGTAGAATATGCTAGCAATCTATAACACCAAATAACTATGAAGAAATTCTAGAGAGAGAAAGTGGATGGGAGGAAGGTTCTAGTGAGAGAAAGTAAGAAAGAAAGAAAGATTAGATTATGTGTGAATAAACCAACCAACCAAAGGATGCTTTATGCGGATGCGTTAGGCTAGAGTTTTAACAAGATCACCACTGCTTTAATTCTCTAAGATAGATAATAATTAAACTAAATGATGCTTTATGCGGATGCGTTTATTTATGACAGGATTAATCGTGTCTAGGTCTTAGGATGATGTCCCGCCTAAGTGTTAAGAATGATCTGCCGCTTCGAGATAAGTAAATCATTAAACTAAAACAAACAAACCAGCATTTAACCGGATTTAATATGGCTAATACAGTTTTCTATCATTTGGCTTGTACCGCTTTTCTACCTTCTAATCTTCCTCTTTTGTGTTTATTATGTATTAAATTGGTATTTGTTTCCACCAAACCTGTGCCAGTCTCTCAGGCTGAACCCCCCATATCAATAGACAATGTACATAGCATAGGTTTAACCAGTAAATAGACTAATTAAAATACTGATAGAATATAGGATTAATGTTCCACTCTTTGTAACATTTCTCATTTTCGTGTCGTTGTACGACTATATTAATGATCACTATTTATTTT
>BQNB010146945.1:0-16506 GCA_026074375.1 Tanacetum coccineum
ATTGGATGAACAATAGTCACACAAAATACACATTTCTTCACTTTAAACAGCATATAGTCACACTTATTAACACTTTTGGCCACTTTATGCTTAATTGTATGTGACTAAATACCCAAAACAAACATGCTTTGTGTGACTATATATTACAAAAGGCCACACAAACATAACATTCATGTGGCCATTGGATGAACAATAGTCACACAAAATACACTTTTACTTCACTTTAAACACCATATGGTCACACTTATTAACACTTTTGGCCACTTTATGCTTAATTGTATGTGACTAAATATACAAAAAACATGCTTTGTGTGCTTGTACAGTGTTTACAGTCACACTTATTAACACTTTTGCTCACTGTTTTTTAATGGATACGGACACTAACTCAAAAATGTGACCATAAACACCCTACGGTCGCGCGACCTTTTGTCGCACACATTCGAAAACGCATGTGTGACTATATGTATATCGTCACACTTTTTTGGTGTAGCAAAATCCACTTTTTGTACTAGTGAGATGGGATAAATGATATAATAAAGTGACGTTATTTGATGTCATCAATCATCCCATAGAAAAGGTCATAGGAAATCTAAACGAAAGAACTCTAAGATCTCAAGTCCAAAACCAAAGCAACTTTTTTTGTTTTGTGTCTTCTATTGAACCTAAAAACATCAAAGAAGCCATCAAAGATGAAAGTTGGACTATGGTTATGCAAGAAGAACTAAACCAATTTGTAACAAACGATGTTTGGGTCTTGTGCCTCCACCCGATAACCAAACCATAATTGGTACTAAATGGGTCTTTAAAAATAAATTAGATGAAAATGGTGCCGTGTCCCGAAACAAAGCTAGACTAGTTGAATAAGGATACAACCAACAAGAAGGAATAGATTTCGATGAAACATATGCTCCCGTAGCAAGACTAGAATCTATAAGAACCCTCTTTACTTATGCTTGTGCACATGACTTCAAGAATATTCAAATGGATGTCAAAAGTGCTTTCTTAAACGGTTTTATAAACGAATAATTCTATGTCGCTCAACCACTCAGCTTTGTCAATTTCAAAAAACCCAACCATGTTTTCAAACTCAAAAAGGCTCTTTATGGTCTTAAACAAGCACCCAAAGCTTGGTACGATAGACTCAAGGCCTTTATCCTTGATCATAAGTACACCATGGGCTTGGTAGATAACACTCTATTTACCAAGAAAAGAGATTCACATATCATCATTGTCCAAATTTATGTGGACGACATCATCTTCGGATCAACTTGTCAAGACATTTGCGGTGATTTTTCTAAAATCATGCACGACGAGTTCGAGATGAGTATGATGGGTGAATTGAATATCTTCCTTGGTTTACAAATCAAAACTAGAAGATGACACCTTTTTCAACCAATCCAAATACATCAAGGAAATGCTCAATAAATTTGGTCTAGAAGACTCTAACCGATTAAAACTCCTATGTCATCCAAAATCAAACTCACCCGAGATGAATACAGGGAATCCATTGACGACGCAAAGTATCGTGACATGATTGGTAGCTTTCTCTACCTAACAACTAGTTGGCCAGACATCATGTTTAGTGTTTGTCTACGCGTCCATTTTCAAGAAGATCCCAAAATCTCTCATCTTGAAGCGGTAAAAAGAATTTTTAGATATATTAAGGGAACAACACATTTAGGTTTATGGTAACCCAAAGGAACGGGTGTAGAAACCATTGTTTATGCCGATTCCGATCATGCGGGAGATTTTGTCAATCGCAAAGCACAAGCGGTGTGTGCACATTCATGGGATGTTTCCCCACATCATGGTTCTCCAAGAAACAAACCGCCCTAGTCATTTCCACCATCGAATCCAAATACGTCTCTGATTCGTTGACGGCGTATATATAAAATATATAAGAATCAAATCAATAATAAAAAGATTCCGGAAGAGATATTCCCGGGTCGTATGTCCCAACGAGGCTGCAATTGAAATTTATCCTGGTTTGATGAGAAATTGAATGATAGAAACACTGATATAATTAAAACTAAAGTCAATTAAATAAAACCTAATTTAATCTACGGGAAAACAAGCAAAGGAAATGGGGATCTTAAAAAAACTACGGGAAACAAAATTAGTTAAATAGAAATTCCAAAATTAAATCTAAATTAAAATACGGGAACAGAATAAGTATCCTTCGAACCCTAAATACTAAAAATTAAGAAAATAAATGCTAAATTAAATTAAAAATCAAAATTAAATTCTAATTAACTTAACTTGAAAAATAAAGAAAACTAGAACTAAAACGGAGGTCGTTTGAATGTAAAACGAAAAGAAACGGTAAAACTTACCCGGTAAAACGGGTCTAAAACTGAAATGTTAAGAAAAATAAGGCCCGTATACTAATTTTATATTTTCCTAGACACTAAATGACAAAAGATAAATTATATAATATAGAAAAATATTTTTTTATTAATTTTTGGATTTTTTTATGAATTTTTAAAGATTAAATACTAATTAAAACTAAGTAAATAGAAAAAGACAAAAAATAAAAGTTATAAAAATTCTGAAAAAATAAAATAAAATAAAGAAAAAGTTAACAATTCTAAAAATATAAAAATGCCCAAATTTTACTGTTTTAAATAAAAGTAATTAAACTAATTAGATTTAAACCTAAATTAATTATTTAATTAACTAAAAGTCTAATGGCTGGTTAAAACTAAAGGACTAAACAGTGATAATAGCAACATAGGAAACAAACGGGTGAACAGGCTAACAACCACAGGGACTAACCACTGTTAACTAGAAAAGAGAAAGTTACACAAACAGTCCCTGAGGAAGGATCCCCGATTACAAAAGTTTAAGAGTCCAAAGTGCTTATTAGCGAAAAAGCTAAAGAAGCAAAGTTGTAAAAGGTGGACTTAGGAGAACATTTTTCATAAAAGGATTATAAGCTTGAAAGGCTCACACAATAAGCCAGAATAAGTGACTTTTTCTGGACTGGCAAAAGCTAAAAAATAAGCTTAACAGCTTATTTAGCTTTTCTTTTTGGGATTTAAGCTACAAAATAAGCTAGAAAGCTAGGGGGATAAGTCACTAGGCTAAGGGTGTCCTAAATAAGCTAAGGTCACTAAGAATAAGCCCTAAAATAAGCTGGAAGTGATTTGAGCTTATGAGACAGTTTTAGAAAGAAAACAGAAAAAAGTGGACTTTAAGCCCTAAATAAGCTAACCTAAAGGGGGAGTTAAGCTACAAGATTGTGGGGAATTAAAGAACTACCTATAAGCTACAAAGAAAAGCAAAAAGATCCTAAGGCTTATAATCAAATAAGCTGTGAAAAAAGTGGGCTGAAATGAGGTGCTCAGCACCAGGGGAAGTACAAACAGCCCTTAGGGGCCTTTTTTGGCTTATCCCAATAAGCTCACAAGGGCTTATTTCCCAAGACCAAACCTAGACAGATGTCAAAAGGTGGTAAGTGAGCTTATTTCCAAAATTTGAGCTAATATGATAAGCTTAAACCTGCTGGTTTTGTGGCTTGAAATTGGGGATTCTCAAAAACACACATGCATATACTTTGGCAAGTTACTTGGTCAAATTAAAAGAGACAGAACATGGGCTTGGGTTTTTGGCTAGAAACAACACCAAAGAGCACAAACACAATGTGCTTAAGCTGCTTATGCAGCTTGAGCACTTAAGCTCAAATTAGCTTAATGAAATTTTGGCAGAAAATAGAAAGGGACATAAAAACTTGTTTCTAAACTAAAAATGATAATTTTAATGGCCTAATGAACCCTACTCACTCAGCCAAAGTTGGCTGAGTGAGCTTGACCCATGCACAACCCCATATGACCCATTTTGGGTCAAAACCAAACACCCCTTTAATTCTATAAAATTCGGGTTTTTTAGCTTTTTAAATGAAGTAAAGGGCTAGAACAGTAAGTGTAAGTGTGGTTTAATAACTTTAAACCATTGGTATACAAGATAAACAGAATTCAAAAGGGTTACATGAGAATTCAAATTTTCGACAATGGCAATATCATAAAAATTCTTAACTTTTATTAAAAACAGAAAGATTACAACATAAAGCTTTAAAAACAACTGAGTACACTTAAAAGATTAAAAGAAAAGACTTGGAATTGAAAATTAAGCTAAAACATAAAAAAAGGGTGTGTGGTTGTCGGCTTGCTCTTGGCTCTTTTATACTAGTCTTGGGAAGTGCTAGCTGTGAGAGTACTATTGCTCCAAGGCAATCCTAGCCCTTGGTTTACCCTGTACACCATCTCACCATTGATGTGGAGCTCGGGGTTGAGTGATTTTGGCTGAGAAAAGGTTATAGGGGCACTAGGGAGGTGGGAAGTGGTGAGAGTGAGCTGTAGAAGTACTTGGGAGGTGGTTTTGGGCGTGAAACCGTGGGAAATGGGGGTAATAGTTTTGGCGGGTACGGGGTGTACAGGACAAGTGGTTACAGGTTTAAACGTAAAGGTTGGGGAAGAGGCAACCCAAGTCCCCCAAGTTTCTCATTCTTTTCATTTTCTTTTCAGCCTCAAATTTTACATTTCTGTTTTCTTATTTTGTTTTTGGCCCCCCCGTTTTAGTTTTATAAATACATGTTTTAGTAATTGGCGATTTCTTAAGTCCCTCTGTTTTTATAAACAAAAGAAACAAAGAAAGGTTTAGTTAATTACCAATTTCTGTCACTGTTGTTTATTAAAACTAAAGAAATAAAGATAAGTTTGCGGAGAATTGCAAAAATCAGTCCTTGTGGGTTTTATTTAAAAACCATTTTTCTTTACATAAACATCTTTACAAAACATGGCCACTTTTGGCCACCTTAAAGTTTTATTTTTTATTTTTTTCATTTTTAATTATAAAACAAAAGTTTATATAATTTACATTTTGGGTTCCGGTCTGTTTATAAAAAGTGTATTGGGCTTTTGTTGGGCTTGGGCTCTGTATTGGGCCCACGGGTTTTGGGTTTGGTATTGGGCTTTTTTCAAGCCCAATAAGGTTATGAAAGTGGTTTTTGTGTGGTACAATGGCTGAGTTTGGTTGTATACTGGGCTTGGTTTGGGCCTTCAAAGTCTTCACAGTCTTTGTCAATTGCACACAAATGGGCTGTTGTAATGATTGAGGGCCCCATTTTGGTCTTCACAGTCTTGCATTGTTATACTATTGGGCTTTCCGGCCCATCGTATGGGTAAAGATTGCATCCAATAGTATTTTCAGTTCCAGGCTACGGGTTTTGACTGCTGTTTCTTCAGTATTGACTTGACTTTGGCCATTTTTGGACTTGGGCTTGATTTTGCACAGTCTTTTCCATTCCATGCTCAGTTTTGTCATTTTGGCTTGGTTTACTGTCTTTTTGATGATATCCACTTCCTGCACATATACAAATGCAAAACAAACATTATTTGGCAGTTTTTGTCTGTTTTTGGTCATTTAAGCTCATTTTTATAGAGGTTATAAAAGGATATGTGTAATTATGCACTTATCAAATCCCCAAAATAGGTATTGTGTGTCCTCCGCAATGTTAGGAAAGTAAACCGTAATAGCCCCGTTTTACCATTTTTCTAAGTTTACACCTAACTACAACTAATATTTTTGGGATTTTCTCATTTTTAAACAGTTTGGGCTTTCTTTCTTTGTTAACACTGGGATCATTAGAATGAGATGCGTCGTTGAGTGATCTACGTGATGTTCCTGGACGGAATAATTTCATCGTCCTTCCTCGATTTTTCGCAAGTTCCAAGCAAAGCAATTAAACATGATCATTGTCGGAATATAAGTTTATATGTTAAGCCCTCATCTTATGTCTGTGAATTTTTCATACTCCCAAACATGGATATACGATTGAATGTGTGTATCATTTTAATTTAACAATAGTATCAACTTATTTCATAGTCATAATTCAAATATGAATCATCGACTCAATGCAACAACTTATTATAGACTTTGTAACTTGATTTCGAGATTTTAAACTTTAGAACTTTTTGCAAAACATTTTTAATATCTATAATCATAAGTTCTTTAAAGTTTTTGGAATGCGTTCTTAGTATTGAAACCCCTACCTCGTGGTTATCGGAGCAGGATTTCACAACCAACGACGGTGTTCTTAGTTTGATAAACCCCACCCGTTGCTATGTTTGCGAGTGGGAAATCACGGAAAAACACTTATTCCTTTTATGGCTAAAGGTTGGTGGTCTTAGTTTGAACCCTCACCTAGACCTTTCTTCATAAGAGAGATATCACGACACCAAAATCCCTATGAAGGTACAAAAGGAGTCTTAGTTTGAAAACCCCACCTCGTGCTAGCGGGAGTGGGATATCACGCAACATCTTTTACTTGCTCATTATTATCAACTGTATGCTTCAATTGGCAAAATTTTCTACATTTCATGCATTTTTGGCATTCACATTTCATTCATGCTTCTTTGGCATTTATCTTTTAAATTACTACAAAATCTCGATTTGAAAATTCAAGTTACAAATTTGAAGCTTTTTCTGAAAACATCGATTGACTTAGTTGAATTAAATTGAGTACGTATGATTAGGTGGATTAGAAGTTCACGGGAGAGAAAACCATAAGTTACTTGTATAAGTTTTTAGACGAATCTTGCTTAGCACATTAACTTATATTTAACTCTATCATTTCTCGTTCTTCACTATATTTTAAATTCAAAGGTATATAGAATTCGTTGAAGTTGGCCTTATAAAGGAACTAGACTAGGGCTCAATCACGCCCGATCAAGTCAAAAATTATTCTTATTTCTACCCAAAGAAAAGCAAAACTGTGACAAATCACTTATTATTTTTTTGAAAAAAATATTTAATTTTTTTTCATTTTTTGGTATTTTGGTGGTAAAAAAAAACGCGGTTTACGTTGGTAACAATGCTGCAGGGAGGGAAACAATCTAAACTCGTAAGATACCCCCCCACAAACTAGAACTTAAACATCGTCCTCGATGTTTTTGTAGGTACTTCATTAATCCTAAGGCCGTTTATGTGGTTGCCAAAGATAAAAGTTTAGTCGATAAGATTAGGATATCGGATTCCCAATTGAAGCTGAAGATGTGAAACTCTTTGATGAATGCAAAACTGAGAGTCTTCACAACGCCCGGGCAATCCTGGACAAAACAATACAACAACATGGAAACAAGGGGTAATGGAAAAGACAAGCTATCTTACACAACAAAACACTTATTTATATTACAACTTACGGATAAGCATGGGGTTGCCTCCCACGAAGCGCTTTTGTTTAGGGTCGCGATGCTTGACCAATCACAAGGATTTATTGATCCTGGGGGGAAAGTTTGGAGATATGGAACTACCAAGTGTGGTACGTTCCCTCCAAAAGTAGTGATTGACGCGATGGACCATTCACTTTGAAATTCGGCCCGTTGGCTTGAGGAAGCTCAACAGTGCCGTACTGGGAAAAACTCTAGTGATGGTGAAAGGGCCATTCTCCAACGGGGATTTTAGTTTGCCCAGAGAAAATCTTAACTGGACATTAAAGAGGTGGACCTCGATCCACCGATGTTGAATAACACGGTTTTGATCTTGGAGATCATGGAGCCTCTTTGTTTTGGCCTTATAGTCCAAAGAGTTCTCATAGGCTTGACTCTCGAAGTTCTTTAAGTTCATTGAGTTGAAACTTTCGGTGTTGATCACCCGTAATTACAGGATCGATGTTTGCTTGTTTAAGGCCCAGTAGGATTTGTGCTCAAGCTCGATCGGAAGGATGGCATGCCTTCCTACACAAGCGTGTAAGGAGTCACACCCGATGGGTATTGTGTTTTGTAAGCTGTGCGGAAAGCCCATAGTGCATCATCTAGTTGTTCCGACCAGGAGGCACGGTTTTCACCTATGGTTTCTTTCAAGGATTCGTTTCAAACCACGATTTGATACTTCACTTGCCACTTGTTGTTTGGGGTGATAAGGGTGGAGAGACGGTGAGTAACTCCATAATTTCTGCTTGACCTTTGTAAACTGGTCATTACAAAATGGGTTCCGCGGATCACTTATGATGCAACGGGGTAGCCACCAAATTCTGGCGAAGAGAGATTTCTGGAATTTTGCAAAACTACTCGGGCAGCATTTGGTGGGAGCGCTTTCAGCATTCTTACCCTTTTTGACAAATATGTCTGACTAGCCACGAGACATTATACTTGTTCCTGTGAAGATGGGAACGGGCCCATATAAGTCGATGGCCCATATGTCAAGATTTCAACAAACTTGGTGGATGGAGTTTTGAGGCATCCTCTTCACCGTGCAGTTGATGCCTCTTTTTTTTTACTTTCTTGAGTTGGCACGAGTCACAGTTATTACAAACTCGTGGGCATCTTTTATAGATGGTGGCCAGAAGAAATCCGGAGGTCAACAAGTCTTTTTGGCTGTGAGGTTTGCACCATGATGTCCCCCGGTGGTGTCCATTGTGGCAAGCTGATCGAGAATCTCAAGAGTTCCATTGCCGTTGCACACATCGCCTGATCACTTGATCCTGCACTATATTTTAAACTATGAAAGGGGTTCGTCCCAAGAAAATAAGTTCACGGTCTTTGATGAACTTGTTTTTCTGCTGGGTCGGTCATGCCCTTCACAATGGAAATCCACCCGAGTGGTAATTTGCAAAGTCGGCAAACCACGGGGTTCTAGAATCTCCACGAAGGTCACCATATTTAATCGTCCTCATGAGGAAAACTTTCATTTATCTCTTTAGGATAATTGACGTTTTTCATACGGGTTTTCCAATTGGCAACAGACAGAGGATCGGGGCGAGTTCTCGGTCCTTTAGTATTATGACTTTGAAGTCAAATTCTTGGAGGAGGAAGTAACCCACGGAGCAATCTCGCCTTTGGCATCCTTTTTTGCAAAGAGATACTTAAGGGCGGAATGGTCAGTATTGCACTAGTGCCTTTTGTTCATGATGAGGTAAGACCTGAATTTCTCGAAAGCATACACTATGGCAAGTAATTCTTTTTCAGTCGTAGTGTAGTTCGTTTGTGCTTCAATCAAGGTCTTACTAGCATAGTGGATAGGCCGAAAATGTTTCTCATGACGTTGCCCCAAAACTGCACCTATTGTGCGGGAAAAATCGCTTGCACTCGCACATAAGCTCAAATGGTAGGTCCCAGTTATGGAGCAATCAAGATTGGTGCTTCCGTAATAAGTCTATCTTTCATTGTTTTGGAAAGCTCGAATGCAGTCATCGGGAAAAGTTGAATGGTGTTTTCTTCTCAGGAGAAGATGGGTCATTGGTCGGGATTTTTTTAAGAAATCCGAATGAACCGCCGGTAAAAAAGGCGGATGCACGCAGAAAGAAAACTCCAAATTCCTTTGACTGTGGTGGGATGAGGTCAATTTTGCATGACATCGATTTTGGCTTTGTCAACCTCAATCCCTTTTTTAGAAATCTTATGGCGAGAGGACAATGATCTTTTGACCATAATAAAATGGCTCTTCTCCCAGTTAGAACTTAAGTTTGGTGTTTTCACACCTTGGAAGATGTGGTCTAAACGGGAGAGGCAGTTCTGGGAAATTCCCAAAGACCGAGAAGTCGTCATAATGGGACTTCCATCGTCCTCTGAACCATGTCATGATATGGTTGCTAACATACATCGTTGAAAGTGCCTGGAGCATTGCTATAGCCGATAGGCATGCGCAGGTAGGCAAACGTTCCGTATGGGCAAGGTATATGTAGTCTTTTCTTGATTCACGGGGGTCACTGGGGATTTGGAAATAACCGGGGAGAAGAAACCATCGAGGAAACAGTAGTATTCATTCACCGTAATCTCTCAAGAATTTGGTCCGATAACGGTAGTGGGAAGTGGTCTTTGCGGGTGCTTCATTTAACTTACGGATAGTCATAGGCATACTCGCCATCCGGTAACCAAACTGAGTTGGAATTCACTCATTTTCTTTCGTTCACTACCACAGTTTCATTCCTCCCTTCTTTGGTTCACAATGTATCGGGCTAATCCCAGGCGTCTGTCGGAGATAGGGTTAAATCAAATCCAGCTTCGAGAAGTTTTTCAACTTCCTTTTTAATTAAATTCGTGGGATTTTTTTGGATTTATCTTCTTTGATGGTTCGGGGACGCTGGTGTTTATAGTCTTCTTCAATAAGAATCTTGTGGGTTACAAAATCGGGGTTGATACCCTGAAGGTCAGAAAGTTTCATGCGAGAAGCTCGCTTGTGGTAGGACTTTTAGCACCTTTTTGAGAGGGGATTTTTTTTCCATCAATTCCAACTCTTTAGCAATATGTCGGGCAACTTGTTGTCGCCCTCCAAAAAATGCATTACTCGAGATGGGGAAGGCTTGTTCTTGAGTTAACCTCAGTGGTTCATCAATGAAGATTGGCTGGTATTAGTTTTCAACAGACCTTAAGCTCAGTTCGAACTTCCTGGGAATAAGTTGGATTTGTTCCTTGACTTGGAGGGGGAAAGTGGTGGTTCCTATATCAAGTGGCTTATTAGAATAAGTAGTCACCCTCAGGATCTATAGAATGGATTATACGATGGACAATCCGGATCATCTGTTTAGACCATGGAATGAGTCGGCTTCTTTGAGAAGCAAGAGAAATCATATCCCCAATGGATTAGGGTAGGAAGAAGACAGTAGCAACAATTGGATCATCCGACGGAGTGGATTTCCAATTGCGTTATATCAGTAATAAAACCAAGATCTTCTTGGAGAGTCATTCCTCACAAGCCATGTCAATGACGTCAATCTTGTTTTGCGTCATGTGAGTTGTATTGGCCGAGTATCTCGAAGTTTGATTCCAAATTGGTAAGTGATGGCTTCACTCTCCTATTCTAAGAGTTAATTCAACTTGTGCACATCAAATTCAAAGCACGACGGTTTTTTAAGATGCACATCCGATGAATTAAAGGGAACTCAGGGGGTTTTCTGCTCAAATCTACAAACACAAAGTCGGCTGGAAAGTGAAATACACCAACCTTTTAACGGAGGATGTCTTTTGCAATTCCCCATTGGGTTTGAAATTGATCGATCCGCTAGTTCGAGTGTCATGAAAGGTTGGAGTAGATCAGGAAGTGAAAGCTTTTACCAGAATGAAAAGGGCATTCCATTAGATTAATGATAGCACGAGATAGGGCTAATGCTAAGCATTCATCCATCCTGAAATTCAACATCGGAATTACAGGGGAAATTGCGGGGTCTCCAAGTTTTCTGGGAACTTGTTTCAAGATAACGTGACCACCGAACAATGTTCATTCATAGTAGTTCGAGCCTTATGAACAGGGTTCATTGGCAGTTCGAGCCACTTCAGTTAAGTTTCTCTTATTTCAAGTATGGTTCTTTGAGTCGAGCGCGAATTTGGGCATTGAAACAAGAGCATCCGTTAAAGCTAATCTCAGAAAATCATTTTCTTTGAAGATTTCTTAGAATTTGTTCGATTTGTGTTCATTTGCTTGATTACGGCTCTTTTCATATTCACGCTGGAAGGATATGGAAGAGAAACTGAAGGTTTAGTATTTGGTCGGGAGCAAACAACAGGAGCATTATGGGCTCGGGATTTGGATTAAGAGACGTGATTTGAACAACAGGGGAGGTTGGACGTCTTCGGTGCTTCCTGTTATGCAGGAGGCATCGTGTCTTTGTCACCTCGGTGTCATGCATTGACTGTTTTCGGTCCTTGGATGGTAAAACAACGCTTCGGGTAGTGATACCTTTTAAATCTTCCTTTGGGGTGGTAAACAGTTGTTACCAGGGAGTGATCAGATACCGGGAAGTAGTAGCTGTTTTTATTAGCCAGTAGTTGTAACCATATTTTGAAAGCAGGTCAGATCAAGTTTTGCCATTGGGGATTTGCAGGTTTTGAAACTCCTTGTGTTGGGTTTTGCATGTTTCTCAACACTGCATCATTGTGTGACATATCTTTCCAAAATCTGTTTTTGGACTCAGTGTGTCTGGAGGAGCGGGGCTGATAAGCTGGGAGGAGACTGATTCACCTTTGGGGTTCTATGGAAGTTGATTCTGACTGAAATTGACTGATTAAAATTTCCACCTCTGTTTTGGTTGAATTTGCTCTCCAAGCTTTTGGTTTTAAAGTTTTTCCCCGATTGAAAATTGTTAGCCTATTATTAGCTTGAGAGTCCTCTGAACGGGTGGAAATCCTGGAGTCTAATTTGATTTGAAACCATTTGAGGTCGAAAATTGGAGCTTTAATTGGTTTGTTATTTAGCTGCAGCAGGCTTGTGACACCATACCTCCGGAAATGTTTGTCCGATAAACGCGTTGCCATGAGTGGTGGACGTTTTGGTTGAACTGGGCATCCACCACAAGTAAACACAAAACTTTGCTAACATGCTTTGACAGGTGCAGGAGCTGGAGCTGGAGGCAGAAGCTTGGTTCTTTTTGTTCTAAGAGCAATGCTCGGACAATATCCTTTAGTTCAGCACATCAGATGAAAACAGCTTGGGGGAAGAGTTCGTACTTACCTTGGCAACAACTGCTTAGCTCGTGTTTGACGAACCTTGGACTTGCTCTCGATGATTTTTAAACATTCGCGAGGCATTTTGTCCAAAAAGTTTCCACCTGCTGCGGAGTTCAATGAATCTTGATCATTAATGTTCAAGGCATTATAGAATGTATCAAGTTGATGCAATTCGAGAATCCATGGTGTGGACCATTGCCATAAGTAGATCATTGAAACGATCCCAAGCCTCATAAAAACGATTCATCGAACTTGCTGAATCTGGTGATCTATTGCGCAGATTCGTAGTTTTAGAAGGAGTGGAGAAAAAAGAAAAAAATGGTTGATGAATTTGGATACAAGATCGTCCCAAGTTTGAATGGATCGAGGGGGTTCTTTTTCTAGCCATATTCGGGCTGCTCCCTCGATAGAGATGGAAAAAAGCATAGCTTAATCGTAGTAATTGGAACTTGGGAACCCTCATTGTGGAGGTGATCTTGTTGGAAGTAACGGATTGAGGCTGTGCGGGTGATCTTCTTTGTCATGACGAAGAACTGTTTGTTTTGGACAAGATGGGATTATACCCATGCTTCAGCTCAAAATGTTGCCACAATTTAGGAATAAGGATTGCGTCCTCTTACCCCCTCGGTGGGTGCCTGGAAGCATTGAGGCCATAGTTCGAGTGTCTGCATTGGTTCTACGATGGATCTTCATGAAAAAATGGAGTATTCTATACGATAGAGGTTCGATAACAACTGGCGGTCCTTTGGTGGAGGAGGTCGCGGGTCACACGAGTCTGAGATCGTAGTGCGCTATGCACCAAATGGAAATAAAAAAATAAAAAGTTACACTAATTTTTTTTTTGGATTTTTTGGATTTTAAAATATTATTCACAGTCTATTTTAACACGGAACAAGACGATAGACAACTTAAGCCAAAATAATCATTCTTACTTCTCGGTAGCTGTCTCAGAATGAAAATCGCACAGGTGAGCGGAGGAGTAGGAAATAGCGCGAGCTTATTTCTCCTTTTGGTCGTCTGTTCCTAGGTAACAACCTCCTTAACTCAACTTTTATAGTTTGTTATCTGACGAGGTGTAGCCGTATTTTATTAAAGAGCGTAAGTGAACAGAAGGCAAGTTTTTTTTAATCTTTGTTCGATTGGGAAACTCGAATAGTTCACACCGGATTATTGTATTAATACCTCAGTAGAGAATATTATATTTTGGTATTTTACCAATTAGTGATTTTTAATTTTTATGGACAATTTTTTTATTTTTTTGATTTTTTTGGTTTTTTAATTTTTTTTTATATGATATGTACTAATAAAAAGAAAAGAAAAATATTTTTGTGTTTTTTAATATGATATATTAATAATAAGATAAGTTAGAATCCAATGTCGGATAGAAATCGTAGCAAAAAGCCCTCGCCAGTGAGTGGGGCAGAGCGGGCGCCAAAAATGATTCGCAGATAGGATATATATAATATACTACCTAGGCAAATCAATGATAAAAAAGGATTTCCGGAAGAGATTATTCCCGGGTCGTAGGTCCCAACGAGGGCTTTTTGCTATTTGAAATTTATCCTGGTTTGAAGAAGAAAATTGAAGATGGAAACACTGTTATAATTTTAAAATAAAGTTAATTAAATAAACCTAATATAATCTACGGGAGAGCAGAACAAGCAAAGGAAATGGGGATCTTAAAATCTACAGGGAAACAAAGATTAGTTATAGCGGAAGTACTAAAATTAATCCTAAATTAAATACGGGGAACAGGATAAGGTATCGGGAACCCTAAATCTAAAAATTAAGAAAATAAATGCTAAATTAAATTAAAAATCAAAATTAAATTCTAAATTAACTTACTTGTATAATAAAAGAAAACTAGAATAAAACGGTGGTCGTTTGAATGTTTAAAACGAAAGAAACGGTTTTTAAAACGTAAAATGGTAAAAACGGGGTCTCCCTCTAAAACTGTAATTTAAGAATAATTAAGCTTATACAAATTTTATTTTTTTCTAGGACACTAAATGATAAAAGAAAATTTTATAAAAAAGAAAACAAATATTTTTTTTTATTAATTTTTTGGATTCTTTTTATGAATTTTTTAAAGATTAAAAAACATTAATATAAAACTAAGAAAATTAGGAAAAAAGACAAAAAATAAAAATTTATAAAAATCTGAAAAAATAAAATAAAATAAAGAAAAGTTAACAATTCTAAAAATTAAAATTGCCCAAATTTTACTGTTTTAAGTAATGTAACTTAAAAATCTACTTTAATTAATATTAAACCAATTTAAATTAATTAAATTAATTAGAACTAACTAAAGTTAACTTTGGTGGGACTAACAGTGAAAGTGGTAACAAGGACTAATCGATGAAAGGGCGGTACTAACTACATGCACTTACTGGTTAACTATTAAAAATTAAAATTTACACAATCAGTCCCTTGAGTTGGACCCCGATTACAAGGTGGGTCCAAAACTAGCTTATTATAAAACTTATATAAAGTATACTTACTAAGGGGCTTACGCTTATCATTTTTTATTAAAAGGGCTAGAGGCTGAAACCCACTTCCTAAATAAGCTAAAAATGTAGCTTTTGGACAAGCACAAAACGCTTTTATATAAGCTTAAGAGCTTATCTTTTCTTTCTTTTGGGGTTTAAGCCAACTAATAAAGCTAGTAAATTACTATGGGGAAGATAATAAGGACTAAGGGAAATCTTAAATTAGCTATTGTTATCTAAATAAGGCCTAAATAATGGAAGTGATTTGAGCTTATGAGACAGTTTTAGAATGGTAAACAGAAAAAAAAGTGGACTTTAAGCCCTAAATAAGCTAACCTAAAAGGGGAGTTAAGCTACAAGATTGTGGGGAATTAAAGAACTACCTATAAGCTACAAAGAAAAGCAAAAAGATCCTAAGGCTTATAATCAAATAAGCTAGAAAAAGTGGGCTGAAATGAGGGTCTAGCACCAGGGGAGGTTCAACAGTGGCCAAGGGGCTTATTTGGGCTTATGCAATAAGCCCTCAAGATCTTTTTAGCCCAAACCAAATACAAACAGATTGAAAGGGTGTGTAATTAAGCTTATTTTCAAAAGATGAGCCAATGAGGAGGATTAAAAACTGCTGATAAAGGGGATTTAAAAATGGCTATTCTCAAAAAAATTGCAAAACCAACTTTGACTTAAACTTAGTCAAACCAAAAGAACAGCAACAAGGGTTGGGTTTGCTGTCTAGAAATAACAACAACAAGCACACAATTTGTGTGCTTAAGCTGCATAAGCAGCTTGAGCCCTTAAGCTCAAGTGTGCTTATTCAAATTTTGGCAGAAAATAGAAAGGGACATAAAAACTTGTTTCTAAACTAAAAATTGTGTTTTAAATGGCTTTGATTACCACTACACACTAGCAAAAGTGGCTGATATGTGTGACCCACTAATAAACCCACAATGACCCCATTTTGTAACTAAACCAAACACCCCCTTAAATATATAAAAACGTTTTTTAACTGATTTTTTTTTTGTTAAGGGAAGGCTGAGAAAGTGATTACTAGTGAGGTTTAACAACTTTAAACCATTGGTATACAAGACAAACAGAATTCAAAAGGGTTACATGAGAATTCAAATTATTGGCAATGGCAATATCATAAAAATTCTTAACTTTTATTAAAAACAGAAAGATTACAACATAAAGCTTTAAAAACAACTGAGTACACTTAAAAGATTAAAAGAAAAGACTTGGAATTGAAAATTAAGCTAAAACATAAAAATTGGTGTGTTTGTAGTCGGCTTGCTCTTGGCTCTTTTATACTAGCTCAAAGCCCTTGGGCTGTGTTTGTTGCGAGTGTAGAAAGGCTCAGCACATAATTCCCAGCCTTTGGATCACATTACAACTCATCTCAACCATTGAAGGGGGCTCGGGTTGTGTGAAATGAACTGGAAAGGGGGTTATAGGGGCAATGGGTTGTGGGGAAAGGTGAGGGTGAGCTGTGGTAGGTACTTGAGAGGTGGTTTGGGAAGAAAAACCGTGGGAAATGGCAGTTTGGGATTTGGCGGGTACGGGGGTGTGGTTGCAGGGTTTAAAAG
>BQNB010146946.1:0-10700 GCA_026074375.1 Tanacetum coccineum
CATATCCTCCATCTATCTCTTCATTGTCTGTAAGATAGGACATGTTCCCTGTCATGTACCTTGAGCATCCACTATCAATCACTCATTGGTCCTGTAAATCCATGTAACACCCCCTTATTTGACATATAGCAGCGAAAGCTAAATTGGGGTATTACTTCATGAATCAACAGTCATAATCATAGAAAACGACTCAAAAGAGACGTTTTGGAAAATTTAGTTATCATTCAATATTATTTTAGAGTTTTACAAAAGGAGGTCCCAAAATACATATGAAAACATAGAGTTTGAATGATAACAAGTTGGACGTCCTCAAGTCCAATGCCACTCCGTGCCATAGGTTGCTCAATTACCTGAGATAAACATGCTAAAAAGATCAACACAAAGGTTGAGTGACATTCATAGGTTTATAATGAAATGGTTGAATACAAGTCATCATAAGTGGTAATAATTGCACAATTACAATTATCATGGAAAACAGTATTATTTCCCTAAGCTCATGACACCAACACGTTAAAATGGAAATCACCTCAGTGACATTATTGAGGAACAAATGTCCTCTTGGAAATGTAACTTGCCAAAGTTACCCATTATTCTCAAATATAGTACATTTGATTACCTCATGTATAGGTAAACACAAACGAGATTCGTCAATCCCGATAGATCTATCCACAATATTTGCGTTCACTTACAAGTGATTAATGGTTCAAGATTAAATGGTATTGGCAGTGAAGGTAAACTTAGGCAATAATATATCAAGATATCATACATTTGGAAAATACTTGTATTCATGGTTTACAGCATGTATCTCCCCACGGAGTTTAGAAAAACATGTAAAGGTGGGACTATAAACTTACCTTAATAGGGAAATCTGATTGATGGCAAAAGTAAATCAAATGGAAGTAAACAGTTTCGTCACGCAACCATATGTAATATGTCAAGTCTTAGTTTGATTGTTTATATTTCAAAACTTTATTTCATAAACTTTAACGTAAATATTAGTTTGGTTTAATAACTCGTGAAAACATCGTATCACTGTTCGGACTATCATAATCCAGAGTCCATGTAGTAAACGTTTGAGGAGCTAGGACACTTTAAATCGTAAATCCAGCAACTCGTCAAAACATCTACCCAAATGAAAGCCCCTCACATGAAATTCCCTAGTAACGTGATATGTTATAGTTTAAATGATAGGATTTTATCTTTTTAAGTTTCTTCAAAAGCTAATGGATGATAAATTATGTTAAATATATAACATAATTATTTTATAGTGTTTCGATCGACGAATGATAACGACAAATGTGTCCGGCTTTAATAAAATTAAGTCATATAATGTTTAATTATATTTTTATAATTAAATATAAAAATATTACATTTTATACCCTCGAGAATTCAAAAATGACAATATATACCCTTGGTATAATAACTTTTACAAAATTAATCCCTTTATTTATATTTTAAACATTTAACCCTTAATTTAGAAATATGGCAAAACAGGCCCTTGTGGTTTTAACTTTAGGATAATTACATTTTCAGCCCCTATAGTTATAAGTTTCAAGGATTTTACAATATATACCCCTTTGCATGAAACGTTTTGCATTTTAATTCCAAAAACCAAATACTTTGTATTTTTTAAATCCAACTTAGTTTTGCAGCTTATAGCGTATTACTATAAGCTAAAATAAGTAAGTTTTACGAGCTTATAGCTTATGAAAAGAGCTTATGAGCTTAAAAATCCAAAATAGACATGTTTGGCTTAGAAACAATAACCCGATGGGTTAGGGCTTTTAGGATTAGTTTTAATTATTATAAAAGGGATAAATGAGCTTATAATAGCTTATTAGGTCAGCTTATAGCTTATAGCTTATAGCTTATTAGAGTTCAAAATTAGGGTTTTAGGGTTTTAAGGGCACGGTTTGGTTTAGGAAAAACCAACGAGTAGGTTTAGGGTTTAAGAGTTTAACTCATGTGATCATAAAATATGTAAGAAACTTATTAAGATGGGAATAAGATCATACTAGCTTATTTCTAGAATTCGAATGGATTAGGGTTTTCCCAAAGTGGGTCGAATTAGGGTTCGGTTTGGTTTAGGGTTTCCAACAAGGTTTTAACTTGCACAAATGATTAAAACAAGTTTATATATGATCATAGTCATAACAAGAGCTTATTGAACTAGATAGAAAGCTTACTTAATACACAAAATGGTGAAAATGGGTTGAATGGAGCAAATGAGACCCGAAACCTTTAGGAAATAAATCAAGGCCTTTGTTCTTGTTTCTTGGCTTTTAAATAGCTTAACCTTTCAACTCTTCTCTTCTAGGACTTGTTTAGATCATGATTTGAGTATGTTTTTGATTTGCTGATGTATTTTGAAGGCATGCATGTCTCGGCTTATATATAAGGTCTGAAAATGGATTAGAGGCTAAGTTTTAGAGGGAGTAGTGGCCAAGATATTAAGGAGTGGTGTCCAAGGATTAGCTATGGTGACTAAGGAGGGCTAGGGATTAGCTTATCAAGGTATAAGGAGGGTGGTGAGGTTTGGTTATACATAAGAGGTGACAATGTGTTTCTTAGGGCTCAAGTTGTGGTAGTAGCTTACAAGGAGCTTTAGCAAGGTAGTAAGCAAGGTGGTGTATCATGGAGATGAGTGGTAGCTTGCTTAGGTCTTAGTTCGAGCAAGTTAAAGGGTAACGGGTCATTTAGGGTTTTTGGGTTTGGTTTTTAGTTTAAGTCGAGCTAGGGTTAGGATTAGAGAGGGAAAAGTGTTTAAATATGATGCATTGGAGTGCTTGTACTTAGTGCTAAAGAGGTGGTATGAAATCCTTAAGAAAATGGAGGGAAGAGCTCATTTGAATTTGTGCTTTGTCAACTTGTACTTTAGGCTTAAAAGGCTTATACATTGGTTTAGGAGGGAAAATGTAATTTAAATTTTATGCATTAATCACTTGTACACATACCTTAAAAGCTTGTACATTTATTTTATATGAAAATATTACATATAGTCGGGGTTTTGATATAAACGTATAAAGTCCGTTTTATATTAAACGTTATGGATGGTACGTTAAATAGACAACGTATGGTAAAATGAAGTTCAAAACATATTGCTTGACATATTATAACGTTTACTTGCTATAAAAGTTGATGAAATTGGCATTGGTAGGTTGTGTGAGCTCGTTTACTTTTGTAATGTAAGTTACGTTACATTATGGATGGAATAAAGAAAAAATCTTTCCATAAAAATAGTTGCATCTAATTTAATAGATGGATAATTACACTGATGAAAATTGCATCTAATTTAATAGATGGATAATGAAAGTTGCATCTAATTTAATAGATGGATAATTACATAGATGAAAATTTTGGGTATTTATAGTAGTAGTAGTAGTAGTAGTGAGTAGGTTGTGGTTATGGTGATGAGAAGTTTCATGGTGATTCATCTTGTTAAAATGACTCACGGGAAGACTCAAGTTTGATAGTTACAAGAAGGTTCGCCTCTAAACCTTACCTTGTTGGTTGATGAGGCAATTGAGGTGATAGACATGTTGACTTTGTGAGTGGTTAAATATGATGCGAAAGGTGGTGATGACAATGCAAGCAACTAACAATGTATGCATAAAGTAATGAATATGGTTATGCAAGTATGAGCATGTAATGAGAAATATGGATTAAAGCATTATAAATGTCCGAATTAGCACTATTTAACTTGATAAAGATATCGATATTTATTGATCTACACAAATCCAAACGAGTTAGTACAAGATAAAAGCAAGAATATCATTTCACAGCATGATAGTTCAAATATTTAAGCCAACAGATACGAATGAAACATGTTCAAGTATTATTACACGAAAAACTTAACAAGTAAACACATAGATAGACCACAAACAAAACATGTTCTCAAATAGACACATAAAAAGGAGTACTCTTAATCTAAGTGAAGAGGAGGACATATGTTGCAACCAGCTTAAAAAGTCATAGTATGCGTTCGAAACATATTGGATAGTTCTATGAGTTTTAGAAGGACTTAAGAGCTATATAAGTCAAAACTAACTATTGGGTGACCTTAATACAAGTATAAATAACCTAATTAAAGTGTTGGACACAAAAGTTAACTACCCCAAACAGAAAAAGTGCCTTCTGTAGAACCGGCAATGGCAGTTCCATTGGCTCAATGGAACCGGCTTTGTTGCAGATGGAACTAGCCCCTGCAGACAAGGTTCCTCAAATCTTAAAAGTTCTAAAAATGTTCCAAATGATTTCTAAACCTATTTTTCGCTTGAGATAGTGATTAAATGGAGTTTCTTGATAATGGAAAAGGCTCGTGGAAAAGATTTAACGCTTAGATCTTATAATTTTCTATTATACCAAACGCTCCTAATTCTAGAGGGGAATGAAATACAAGAAGCATGAATTGCATAAAAACTAACCGAAAGCATAAACGATTTAGATTACAAACAAGCATTCAATAATTCAAACATAAACGATATGAGAAATACGAACATTCATACAAGAACATGTTTCAAATAGTTCAACTAAACACAAGATTAATGACATAGATGATTTAGATAGAAGACTGACGCGAAAGGTATGTGCCAAAGGAAAAAAATAGGTACGAGATCTCTTCTTGCATTTGAGTTTGTTCATTTCTAAATCTCAAGTATCAATCTTGTTATATTGTTCATTCACTTGTTTGTCGATTTTGGCTCTTAATTAAAATAATGTGGCTTCAAAAGGAAGATCCTAGACTTCTACAAGTATACCAAAAATACTTTGACATAACATAAGAGCAAAAAAGCAAATAAATCATGTAGCAATGTCATATAAGGAACAAGTTTCAAATATCATATAAACCATCTTTAAGCATGTATAAATTAGACCATCATACGGATAGATTTAAGAAATGCCAACAAGGAACAAGAACTATTAATCATAGACATATCCACATCCAAATCATCAAGTATCAAAAAGACAAACTATGAGATCATACATAAGATACAAAATTATGTATGAATTATGCAAGACATGTTTAAACCTTAACATTTAGTCTTACGAACATAAGCATGAAAACTTTTTAAGAACGAAACAAAAACCTTTCTTAAGGATTATGCATTTGTGAATGCATCATATAGTTATCAAACACCAAAATAATGACACGAACAATAATCAAACAAGAACATATAACCAACACATGTATATGCAATGCAAGAAGTCATGAAAGACTAATAAAGAAAAAATCATATTTACCACTAGTATGGAAAATATAACAATAATAGTGTTTGGGAGATGGAGAACAAGTTGGTGAACTAGTGATTATGGAGGATTGACAAGATAAAATAACAATGTCACAATGTGTAGATAATTTTATCAAAGTATTTTTGAAATGCCCCCTTTTTTTTAAGAAAACCAAAAATATTTAAAACTTTTGGCGAAAACGCCATGACCAAAAATTAACCATTTGTTATTATTTTAGAAACCACAAATCAACATTTAAGACTATCTAGACTCAATTTCCTTTAAAATAGCGGGTGAATAAGTTCTAACTCCTTATGGTTGATTTTACATGAAATTCCTAAAATGACCCATTTTCTACAAAACTTGTTTTCCCGATTTTATATATGGCTAAGAGGACCGAAACTCGACTTCATAATATCAAAACTTCCAGAATTTATTCATAAAATATATACTTCAATATTAAATGCACGCTTGGTCTAAATGAACCGTGAAACGTTCTTTATAGGTTTTGCCAAACACTAGTTTTGACTTGTTTTAACTAAAACAATATTTTATCACTTTGACCCGCATTGAAAAATACTTTTAAAGCTAAAACAAGACATCTTTACATTTCATCCTTACTTGAGTATTTCAGATGAAACATTAGAGTTTCTAATCCCACTTTAATGTTCATATGTCTTATACCAATATTCTACAAAACACTTAACTATCTTACTTAGATCTTAATCTTTAAGAGTTGATATAGCATAAGCATGGAATGATAAATGTGCCTACATGAAGTACACGTAACCTAGCATAAGATTTAGTGTCACACCCCGTAAATTACAGGTCAATATTTTAAACTTTTCCGATTATTATTTTTGACCTTTATACGTTACGTTTGAATCTGACAGTTTACCGGAAAGTCAAACCACGTAAATTTGAAAAATGTCATCGGACGCGTCCCAGCATCGGTTATTAATAAATTTAGGCCTTATATGAGATATTTTAACTTTTCTATGTTTTTCGTGATTTTTAATCATTTCTGATATTAATTTTAGGGTTTTATCTTTTAAATTGCGTTTTTCGTGTTTTTGATCAAACGGAACCTCGGAAACCCAAAATCTTTTCGTGTAAACTCAAGTTATTATTCGACAAGCATTGTAATGCTAAAAATTTTGTTCACCTCCCTTTGGTTGTCATATTGGACGCCTAAAACCACAACAATGTCACCATACATCCTAAATAAATAAAATGGCATCTTATTTTGAAAGCATCACCCATGTGTGCATGCTAGATGAGAAAGTAACTTATGAGAAGGTCACTCTCATGAACTCTTCACTAGTTGACCCTTACATGTGAGCTCTTGCATACTTTGACTTCATTTGACCTCAACATGACCAACTTATACGTCTATGGTGAATTTGATTTAAAAATTTAACCCATTTGGGTCCTTGTGGTCATGTTCGGCCAAAACCACCAAGACACACCCCTTTGGTGTGTGTTGGTCATATGTGTGAACCTTTGAACCCTTAAAACCCTAAATTTCACCCCATAAATATATCTCATATCACAACTTTGGGTATTCATTTCATTTCAAAGCCACCAATAATTTTCTTTTCTCTCCTTTCTTCTTGCTAGCTCACGGCCAAACCAACACCCTCTAGGGTTTCATAACTTTTGATTTTCTTCAAGATCCAAACATTCTAAGTTCATTTCCAAGGGTTTCTAAGGTAGATCCAAGTATTGGTTGTTTGATTTTCAAGGGTTTCTCAAGATTATAAAATTAGGATTTCTAATTTTATAAGTGGGTTTTATAGATCTAGTCATTTTGGGTATAGATCTTGTGATTCTCTACTAGTTTCTTCACTCTTGTAAGCATTCTTGACCCATCTCTTGTTTTATTTCTTTTATTCTTATGAATATTGTTCAAGATTAAGAGTCCATGTGTTTGTGTTACTTTTTAAAAAGAAATAATAAAAGTAACTTGACAACTTTTATAAAAATATAAGTATTATGTTTGTAGTTTTATAAGTTATGGTGAGATGAGTTGAAAAGTGGGTTGCAACAATAGATATGATGAGGTTAGGTTAGATTAAGTGTTGTTTTGTTGGTTGGTTTGGTAGTGATCGGGATTAGGTTAGAATAAGCACTATTGTGGCGTTTGGATTGATTTTTGGGAGTATTTATGAAAATACATGTTGCTGATTCGAATTAGTTTTGAGGTTTTGAGCGACTTAAAAATATTTTCATTAGGCGTAAAAGTAGTTTTTGAAGAGCTTGTTTCGAATAGATAGTTTTTCACATATCGCACTTTAAAATCGGACTTAAAACGGCCAAGTTATAGCCAAATGAAACTCGAAATATTTTTCGGCAAAACCCAATGAATAGTGTGCTGATATGAATAGTAAAAAGGGTATCGGACATTTTTAGACTTTCTAAACTCTAGCAAAACATATAGTAACACATATGTATAGATTAGCATCATTTGAAGACGTCATTAACATATTTTAGGAAAAGCGATAAAGTTACTAAAATAGTAAGTTTGGTAAAACTTAGCGGATCGGACTTGGAAGTTAAGCGATTATGGTTAATTAGCGTATTGTGAAAATATGGAAACTTAACAAATATAGAGAACGGTATTAACGTTTTGAAACTAAAAACTTTCCAAAAATAGAAACTTTCTAAAAGTAGTAATTTTTGGATAAACGCCAAGACTTGACGAAAAACTCTATAATTTTATTTAGTCATACTTTATTAAACAAACTAAAGCACAAACACATATGGATGTCTTTTCCCTTGAAATCGTATCGTACAAGTTTTGGTTATCTTTTGTTTACCTAAGACGCGTCATTTATTTAGGTTGCGTGTAGGACCTTTCGGCTTTATTTCTTCCTCGTTGATTATCAATTCACCGCTTGCTTAAGGTGAGTTCATATTTTTCAATTGTTTATACTTTGGGGTGAGAAACATTGTTTGCTTTAAATTGGACACAAGTACTTAACGTGAGTATTTACATGTTTATGTGTTGCACTAAGTTTTGTACAATCATAATGCTCCGAACTATCAAGAACCATTAGTCACCTATGGCTAATTGGTTTGGTTAAGTGAGCGCGAGTGCGTAAATAGATTTATTGGGACTAATTATCCCTATCTGCTTTGGTTCCACTTAACGAAGAACAAACAGATATATGTCATGTCGATGTACGTTGTGGTGGTCTTTGGTTTGGGACACCAGTTAAGGGCAGGAATACTATGTGGCATGATATGATATGCCCTGATTTATTAGCATCAGTGTCATGAGCTTAGCTTAACAGTAAATACTTTTTATGTGATGCTGTATCTGTTATAGTTGTCGCATGCGTTTTGAAATCTTGTGGTCCACTCTTGTACTAACTTAAACCTATGAATTCACCAACATTATGTTGACGTTTTAAACATATTTTCTCAGGTGCTTAGCTTGACTTGATTCTTGATGCTAAATGGAGTCTATGTGCTATTTGACTTCGCCGATTTCAAGACTTATCTATTTATATACTCGTTGTCATTATCAAACTTCATTATGCTTCATCTACATTTAACTTTCATATGATCAGTTATAAAAACTTAATTAAATTTTCTTTTATGCAACAAGTACACTTTTTCAAACGTCCATGATTAGTGGTCGTTCTTTGTTGCTTTGTGTTTAGATTGTTATGATGTCACGCCCTCGGACACGTATTCCGTCCAGGCCCCGTCTGGGGGTGTGACATTTAGTATGTATATTCATGAAATCGGAAAGCAAGCACATAAGTAACATTTTATCCCAAACACTAATGATACATAAAAACAACAAGCTCACATATGAGATGCAAAGAGTATATAATATCAATTAAGGTGCAACAAGTAATCATATACTATATAATAGATTTAAACATCATTTATACATATATGACTTACCTAAGCATTTACGGAAGAACAGTTTCAACAAAACTACACACTCCTTTCGAAACCATATTGACATGTTAATTTTTTAAATCAATCAAACAAGTGAAGGAATGACAAGATTGACACATATGATCCACAAATACACAAGTTCAATTTCAATTTGAGATGAGCATACAATCAAAACAAATAAAAAATGCAAATTAAGGCAACTAGTCATTTATCGTACGAAAAAAATTCTTTTTGCCTTGCGTTGAATATAAAGATGTATAACAAGCTTGATTAATGGCCAAACTATTTTTATTTCAAGAAATGATGCATAAAAGTTCAAAGGATACCAACCAAAATTGCCCGACTAAAAAATTTGAGTTTTCATGTTGAAGAATACTAGTAATCTAATGAATCAACCAAGAACAATAAGTGATATGTGGGTTGGATTGTTAGAGAGAAACTTACTAGATTGTGTGGCTTGGTTCCCTATTAAACTTTACCAGAGGTCCATTTTTCAATGACTTTCTTGAAATTAGAGACTTCATCCTTCAATTATTGATTAGTCAGATTTAATATGCTAACTTTATGTTGAAGGGACATGTTGTTCCCAAACTTGGATCTTATGCCTTAGGTTATAAGGTTATTGTTATCTTGGATAAACACAAGGTAACAATGAGAGAAACTTTGTTAATGAGTTTCACCAAAGGCTATGCGGAATCTAACCTTTAGTGATCAAGAAGATAACAATGAAATGAAATGAAAATAGTGAATAACCAAAAAGCTTTAATATTATTAAGAGAATAATACGAGTACTCTGACAGTAATAGGGCTTACAAAACCTTAAAGCTATGAGAGTAGTATGTGAAAGATGTGTGTATATGATTATCGAAGATATATTTCTACTCTAACCTAAGGACTCCTTTTATAGCACAAGGAGCCCTGTACAAGACAAGACCTAAACCGTATCTCCTAAATATATGAGATATACACAAGATAAATTCCAAACATAACAATACGCGTCTTTGACTCTGAGTAAATCTTATCTTCATGCAGCAGTGGAAAGTCTTCAACAGTGGCAAAACTTCTCAGCAGTGTAAATACTGGCAGTGGGAAGATTTACACTAACAGTGGGAAAAATCTCTAGCAGTAGGAACCATATAACTAGCAGTGGGAATGCCTTAGCATTTTATTCTTAACATATTATGCATGCTTATGAACTTGTTAATTTGTATGCTTTCTTGAATTGAATTTAGAATGCTTAGTCCTACATGTTTGATTGTTATGGCTTAGATGATTCATAATGAAATAGAATTGATTGCAAAAATAGGAAAATGTTTTCGTATAGGGTTTTACAAAAAAACTAGAAAAATTCCCTCACTTCAGAAAACGGCCGCCTTAAATACTTGGCGGCCCCCCAATATATTTGGGACCGCTGGGTATTTATGGGACCGCCGTCAGAGGTCACAGATTTCTTCACTGTGACCACTTGAATTTCTATGCAGTTGACCATTATCCTATCTATGCCTAGCTGATTTCCGCTTTCTGATAAACATTTTTTAGAATCTAAAACTTCAAAC
>BQNB010146947.1:2538-16505 GCA_026074375.1 Tanacetum coccineum
TTTCCAATTCTTACAAAATTTCTTGATATCTTTAAAACACCCACTCACGATCCCCCAATGAGCATTCACAAACTCAACAACGCTAACCCACGACCCACGCGTAAAATTGTCATCCTCACCCACATTCTTAACAATTTTTCTAATATACTCATGTGTCGACATTACATACTCCTCCCTCCTTCTTGAATATCAGCTATTTTATAGAGCTTGGCCGCTTGAACAATACACGCATCACTTGGTATTATCTTACCGGCTTCTTGGCACAATTAGCAACTTGATTTTTTTGAGATGAAATTAGGGTTTGGGTGGTGGTGGTTATCTCAGGGAGTATGTGGGGGTTGTTGCAGGGATGGAGGATGGCGATTAGTCAGAGATAGGAACCGTCTCTATCAAGGGATTTTTCTCATTCATGATTTGGTGGTGAATTAATTTTATAGTGAATTCTTACAAAATCCCTATTTAACTGTTAAATATGGTGCAAGATTTACTCCCATCTAGTCACCTGTAGTGTTTCCATCTAGTCACTTGTACTGTCCTACAAATTGAATAAAGTAAACTATGAATTTAGCCCCTGAAGTTTCTGTTTTTTTATCAATATCACTACACCTTCTATTTTTAGTCGTTCCCCGTTTCCCTGCCTACATAACTACAGTCGTCCAAAAAACCAGAAGAAAACCCAAGAGCATCTCCCATTTCATTTTGATCTAAATAGTTACATTTTCACTTTGATCCTAAAAATTGTGAAAATCAAGAATGAAAACCATAACATCTTCACATGTCTGACAATGAAACTTAATGTTCACCAAGTATAGTATGTTTATTTGACTTTGACAATGAGTTGCTGGTACCAACACCATGGTCTGATGAGACTAAGAATGAAAAAAGGGCAACAAGGTTTAGTGAAGAATTCAAATTCAAAAACTCTTGTTTAAGATTGACTATGAGTTTGACTTTGACTTTGAGTTAGAGAATGACACTGAGGTAATGAAAGAGAAGCTTAGCCATGAAAAACGGTGTGTGTGAAGAAAAGGTGACATTAGACAACAACATAGACAAACTAAGTCATGGTTTTATAGATATGCCAAGTGAAGCAGTGGAATAGGGGATGGATGATCATGTGCATGATGAGATTGATAATGTTATTTATGACATAGATTCTGATGCTAGTATAAGTGGTAAGGAAGGTGACTGATGAGTCGTTGTATAGGTGTTATTTATGTATCAAGTTTTACTATTTATTTTATGCCGACTATACCTAAAAACAACACTTTAACGGGAAGTGTACCCGGTCAAATGAAGTTTTATGGTAAGTAGGGTGTCGATCACTAAGAGCGGGAGAGTCAATTCCTAATTCTATTAGTATTTTAGTTATCTAAGTTAAACCAAAAACTAATGCAAAAAGGGAGGTTTCAGCCTCAAAGACTGGCACGGTTTTGTGTATCCAACCTAAGGTTTTGATGATAAGTAAAGCAATAAACACACACAAGAAGACAAACAAACGATAGAGGAACGGTCAAGAACTAATGTAAGGAAAACATATCAACCATCAATAATCTGATAAAACGATGGTTTGTTTATTAGTGTAATGATTAACTCATCTCGAAGGGCATATCATTCCTAGACTTAGGCGGTACTTCTTCCTAAGACCTAGACACACTAATTTTGTCACAATTAGACGCATCCGCATAAAGCATCCTTATATATTAATTATAATTCATCTAGAGGACAACACGGTGTGTGTCATACTAACCCTAGCTCATAGAGACTTTACCCACTTATTGCTTAACGATAACTTGTGTTAGGTGGTAGTTCACAATCCAAACTATACCAATGATCAGAACGTTATTAGTTAGTACTAAGCCACTTCCTACTACGGTACAACCAGTTCAATCGAGGCAAGCAGGACGTTATTAGTGATCCTATTTGTTCCACCTATACGCATTACTATGTGGAGAGATATCCCAGACTCTTAGCCTACGCCCAAACAACACCGAAGTTGCAGCGCATTAAATATGTAGGACTAGACCCAGTTGAATGATAGGTCGCATACTTAAGCACATAAACAAGTATCATGCGATAAACATAATCAATAAATCAACAATAAATTAAGCAATCAAGATAAACAAACCAAACATTAGATCTTCATAAACATGGATAATACCTAAAGGTATCAGCCGATAGTCATTGTAAAAATATGCACGGTTTGATATATGAACGATTAAAATAAAGAAACCTTAATCGAACGCGTATTCGGTTGGGCGAAGATTACAATAGTTTTCCTATGATCTTGAAGCTCTTTTATGACCTTCTATGCTCCTTTATTCGTCTCTTGGTCGACTTGGTGGTTTTGGGATTCACTTGCATGCCTAAAACTGAGTTTAGGGTCGTCTATTTATAGGGTCTGGAAATTGATCGATACGCCGTATCGAGCGATGTGGGATACGGCGTATTGGGGATTTCTTAGAGTAAGGACCACGTTTGATATCTTCCAGAATATTTTATTACTATATTGTGAATACGGCGTATTGATGTCTCATGAATACGGCGTATTGGTCTTAATGTCTTCGTGGTTTCTTGTGAAGTGTAGGCATGGATACGCCGTATCTTCTTGCTGGATACGGTGTATTGAGGTATTATCAGTTGGTTCTTCTTTGTTGACCAAAGTATTATATACGGAGTATCGTTGATGTAGATATGGAGTATTCTTCAAAGTCATGCAATGGTATTTTAATTCGTCAAAGTCTTGGATACGTCGTATAGGTCTAGAATAATACGGCGTATTTGCTGTCAGATCAGTAGACTTTCTTGAACTCTTCGTTTATGCTCTAAAATGCGTGCCTTTGAGCATAACTTCACCAAGTACTCCATAATTACTGCAATTCTCAAATACAAATGATTAAGTAACAATTCTTTGCAGTAACTATACAAAATGGGTTAATAACATAGGATACATGATGCTATAAAATAGACGTTATTTGATGTCATCAAATATCCCCCACTTGAATCCTACTTGTCCTCAAGTAGCCTTTATAAGTTTATAAAAATATATCCCTAAGGATATTTTCCGTTAAGCATTTATTTGATCTATTACAAGTACACTACCAAACACCTCACGAAATAGGAAGATGAAAACACTCAAATCACTCAACTAATCTATGTGGTAACATGTAACTAATTCGATCTGCTCGGTCGTGACGAGTATTCTATCATAAGCTTGGTAAGGATACACATCTCCACCACTAAAGCCAAGGAGTAACAAGTTTATAAAGGTAAATATAGGTTTTTTTTATGGAAAGGCTTACGGTTTGATCATTCTACAATCTTTCACTAGAAGTACCACTCCAACAGGGCAGCTGAAGCATACATACATGGCCATAACGACGGAATAGACATGTGTGTTCGATCACATCCCCATTCAAATTTAACCAACGGTTAGGATGAAGAATGATATAGGGTAGGGACCTTCTAACTTTCACCAAAAGTCATAAACCAACGAGGCAGCTAAGACATGCATACATGGCCGTAACGACGGAATAGACATGCACGCTCGATCACATCCACGTTCGTGTAAAACCAGCAGCTAATCATCAGGTGAGAGGGAAGTAAATTGTTGTTAAATAAAAATCAAGAAACAAATATATTAAGCCTAAAGTACAAGTTGCTAGACACTTTTCTTGATCGTTATCATGATTAAGACACGACTATATACAACGTCTTGATCATCGATCAAAAACAACAACCTAAGTTGGTGTTCTCGTAACGGTCAACTTCCCAATCATCCTAAAACTTTACATACTCTACAAGGCAAGTGGCGATATCTTTCACTTTGTACAATACTTTACATTGTTGATTCTTGTTGCGTATCAACGAATAATCGATCCTTCGTGTAATTCCTTTGGTAATGCTCTTGCGAAACGAATATCTTCAAACTTTCCTTCTTTTTTTATTGCAATTTTCTTTTTTTCTTTTTTTTCTCTCTTTTTTTATTTTTATTTTTTTACTTATTTATTTATTTTTTATTTTTTTGCTAACTATGCTTCAAATCTCGGTGTAGTTTCACCATCTTCAAGATCATAATAATTTCGAATAATTTCTTCGATAGTTCTACGTTCTTCGGACTCACCAATAATTGTGATGGTAGTAAAATCACATGAGTTTTGACTACTAATATACATTCCCATTTGCAATGTGCAAATTTTCAACCGCACCAAAGATAGAAAATGACACAAGACTCGGGAAATACAAACTTTACACTTTAAGCAACTAGCAACTGTAAATTAAACTTAATCTAACAAGGTAGGTTAAGGTGTAAGGGTGTAACGAAATAAATAGTTGGTGTAATTCCTAAAAGATTGGCTTTACAGGTTGTTCTAGGGGAACCTTACTCTTAAAGTGAGAGTAAACAAAGGGTTTAAACGGGAGGTTAACTAACCGGTGTAGTTAGTTAATAAACAATATGTAACGGCAATTTGGGTGTATATCCTAAAAATTTACCAATTTAAACAAGTTACTCCAATTAAATCCATAATACTCATCACTGTGGTCTCGAGTGATATACCAAGCCAAGTTTTAAAGTCTATAACATCACCGGCACACTCATATTTTGTGGAATTTGGGTACACATTTGGAAACGGATAGGTTAAATCCTCACAATATCTAACAAGGGTTATTGTGTGCAGGTTATGTATCAAGTAATTTCACAAAAGTATACTTGAATTTTTTTTAAATTTGAGCATAATTTAAGCATTTTAGTGTGAAAATTAGGACAAGTAAACATTCTAATTCCATCCCCTCACTTGAATTATACAACGTCCTCGTTGTATAGATAAAACATTAAAAATGGAAATTTAAAAAGAATTAGAATGAGAAATTCCCCTAATATTTGCTCGGTAGGTTCTCCAAGTTGAGTTTATGAGCAAGATTGTGTGTTATAAATGCGCCTAAATTCCAGCATGACTACAATCACACAAAAGATTCCAGATGATTGATACTTCACCAACTTCGTCGATTTCTTTCTTTCAGCGAGTTCCTGTGCAAAATATAGGAAAAACAAGTGCAATTCTATCTCCGTGTATTCGTTGGTTAGACTCGAAATAAACACCTAAAAACTGTACAGGAAGTCGATACGCCGTATCCATTCCCTAGGATACGCCGTATTGAAACCTGTATTGACTGGTCAGTTGTCTAATACGCTGTATTCATTTAATGAATACGTCGTATAGACTATATTGACAATAAAGATTAATTTGCATAAAAATAAAGACTGGATAACGTACAGGTAGTCAATACGCCGTATCCATGGGGTTTGGATACGCTGTATAGACAGTCTGGGAAGACAGACTCGATAAAAATTGAAAATTACATCCCGGGTTGTCTCCCGGCAAGCACTTTTGTTTACAGAAAAGTCTTTAAGTTAGACTTGCCCCAATTTAATCCCATCCTTATAAAACAATTTGGGGTCAAACGGGATGCCAAACGGCACATATAAATTCTTAAAAAGATTTATTAGCATCCCTTTGATAATATAATTACAAGTCATGATATTAAGATTTAATTTCATGATAACGATTTCAGTTTTGAAAAATTTATTAGATGTATCATGACTTATTTCCAAAAGCTTATTTGACCCATGTGCATAGGCACCAACATCGGTATTTATTAAATCAGGTAAGGGTTTGACAGACATATCCCCCGAAGAGTGTTTGATATCGATTTTATCATCATCATTGTCCTTATCCGATTTTGAATCATCAGGATAAATTACGTTAAAAGGAAATACATCATTAAAGTATAAAACGTTTTGTTCCTCTTCATCACATTCGGACAATGATGTTTCATCTTTTAAATCAAATTCATCGATATGTTGAGGGCTTAAAGTGTGTTCATTTGAGAAATCGGATTTAGATGTTAGAGCATCATTGTAAACAATTGCTGGAAATTCATTCTCAAAATCTTTAAAGAAGTCTAAACCATCAAAATAACTCAGCGTAGGCTCAGGTGACGGAAACGAAGGCATATTAACTTTTTCATGATCATTTTTCGAATCCATTTTCAAATCATTGACAGAAATTATTTGTAAGAGAACGAGTTTTTGTCAAAAATTACCGTGTAATCTTCATCGTCGGATTCGTCAAACGAAACTCTAAAGTCAATTTCATTGTTAAGATAACTTACCGTGGGTTCACACGAGAGTGCTTCTTCAGATGTTAACTTATCATTAAAGACTATAGCTGGGAATTCAGTTTCAACGGATCTGAGGTCGTGAACGTCTTCATCATACCAGATCTTATCATACTTAGCAGTTTCTCAGTTATACATCTTACCACGCCTACGAGCTTTTTCTTCCTCAAGCCTGATGTATTCTTTCATAGTTATGTTGGGGTCGTCCATATTTACCTGTAATAAATTTGCTAGGAAAAACTGTCAAATAGCTTAATACGCCGTATTTAGTAAACTGAATACGCCGTATTGATGATAGAATCGAATACGCTATATTGGTTTGAAAAAAAATTATACGCCGTATCTAAGAAAATGAATACGCCGTATTGAGTATTTGACTCAGAAGGTTACAGTGAACTGTAATAATGCACGCAAACACACAATATGCAAAATATACAATGCAGAAATCAAACACACAAAACAAACACACAAATATGTAAATTAATCTAAACTAAATCTAAACTAAACTAGAACACTAATAAATAAGAATTAAACAACTTCACTCTCCGGCAACGGCGCCAAAAACTTGATGTGTCATTGTGTAGGTGTTATTTATGTATCAACTTTTACTATTTATTTTATGCTGACTATACCTAAAAATAACACTTTAACGGACAGTGTACCCGGTCAAATGAAGTTTCGTGGTAAGTAGGGTGTCGATCACTAAGAGCGAAAGTGTTAATTCCTAATTCTATCAGTATTTTAGTTATCTACGTTAAACCTAAAACTAATGCAAAAGGAGGGTTTCAGCCTGAGTGACTGGCATGGTTTTGTGTATCCAACCTAAGGTTTTGATGACAAGTAAAGCAATAAACACACACAAGAAGACAAACAAACAATAGACGAACGGTCAAGAACTAATGTAAGGAAAACATATCAACCATACATAATCCGATAAAACGCTGGTTTGTTTATTAGTGCAATGATTGACTTATCTCGAAGGGCATATCATTCCTATACTTAGGCGGTACTTCTTCCTAAGACCTAGACACGCTAATTCTGTCACAATTAGACGCATCCGCATAAAGCATCCTTATATATTGATTATAATTCATCTAGAGGACAACACGGTGTGTGTCATACTAACCCTAGCTCATAGAGACTTTACGCATTTACTGCTTAACGGTAACTTGTGTTAGGTGGTAGTCTACAATCCAAACTATACCAATGATCAGAACGTTATTAGTTAGTACTAAGCCACCTCCTACTACGGTACAACCAGTTCAATCGAGGCAAGCAGGACGTTATTAGTGATCCTATTTGTTCCACCTATACGCATTACTATATGAAGAGATATCCCGGACTCTTAGCCTACGCCCAAACAACACCGAAGTTGCAGCGCATTAAATATGTAGGACTAGACCCAGTTGAATGATAGGTCGCATACTTAAGCACATAAACAAGTATCATGCGATAAACATAATCAATAAATCAACGATAAATTAAGCAATCAAGATAAACAAACCAAACATTAGATCTTCATAAACATGGCTGATACCTAAAGGTATCAGCCGATAGTCATTGTAAAAATACACACGGTTTGATATATGAACGATTAAAATAAAGAAACCTTAATCGAACGCGTATTCGGTTGCGCGAAGATTACAAGAGTTTTCCTATGATCTTGAGGCTCTTTTCTGACCTTCTATGCTCCTTTATTCGTCTCTTGGTCGACTTGGTGGTTTAGGGATTCACTTGCATACCTAAAACTGAGTTTAGGATCGTCTATTTATAGAGTCTGGAAACTCGTCGATACGCCGTATCGAGCAATGTGGGATACGGCGTATTGGGGATTTCTTGGAGTAAGGACCACGCTTGATATCTTCCAGAATATTTTATTACTATATTGTGAATACGGCATATTGATGTCTCATGAATACGGCGTATTGGTCTTAATGTCTTCGTGGTTTCTTATGAAGTGTAGGCACGGATACGCCGTATCTTCTTGCTGGATACGACGTATTGAGGTATAATCAGTTGGTTCTTCTTCGTTGACCAAAGTATTATATACGGCGTATCGTTGATGTGGATACGGCCTATTCTTCAAAGTCAGGCAATTGTCTTTTAATTCGTCAAAGTCTTGGATACGTTGTATAGGTCTAGAATAATACGATGTATTTGCTGTCAGATCAGTAGACTTTCTCGAACTCTTCGTTTATGCTCCAAAATGCGTGTCTTTTAGCATAACTTCACCAAGTACTTCATAATTACTGTAATTCTCAAATACAAACGATTAAGTAACAATTCTTTGCAATAACTATACACAATGGGTTAATAACATAGGATAAATAATGCTATAAAATAGACGTTATTTGATGTCATCAGTGACCTTGAATTTGTTTTTTAGAAACAGGTTCCATACCATGGTGGTGATGAAATAGTGGAGTACAAAGGAAGACTAATGAAGAGGAGAAAGGTAAATGGTGATGCGATGGATGAGGCGGCTATTGAAGATGAAGGTGAATACTAAGAAGGCAAAGAATGAGTGGTATTTGTGGTATTTTTAATTACTTAATATTTTGAATATTAAATTACCCTTGTATGTTTTTGTGGTATTTTTTGTGCTATGTATATGTGGTATGTTTAAGAGAATGCAGTTATAAAAGCCTACTAGTTATGCAAGTTTTTACCATTTTTATTGATACTTGTATTTGTATTCTTTCTTTTTTTGTTGAAAATGTAAAGAATATATTAGCTCAAAAAGTTATTAAGGATTACAAGAAATTCATAAAAAAGATCTATAGACATTCATATTATCTCAACGTAACAAAATAACACACTATTATTGAGAATTGTTGTTGTATTCATTAGTTGTTTGACAGGGTGTTTGAAATGCATTTTTGGTTATAAAATTTGGAGGATAACTTTGCTTGATAAATGGCCATACATAATCACTTAAATCGACTAAATAAAGTCAAAAATAATAGCGGTGTGGTGGTTTCACAAGGTCTTTTCGGTTAGACAAAAAAACTACAAAACCAACAGTAAAACATCATATTAAAACCATTCTATTAATAAAGCATATTAAAACCCCTTCACTACCAAACCAACAAAACATCACCCTAAACAAACGTACACCAAAAACCTAAAAACAATCTGCCCACTACCCAACCATATCCCATTTACAGACTCTGTTAAAAGGAAACCTTGTTATGGACCTGAAGCTATAATTCAGCAACCATTTCCCTCAGTTCCAACACCTTCAACAACTTAGCCTTCTGAAGCTTCTTAAGAAACTCCCTACTCTTGTAAGCCACTAAATTTCCCCTTACAACTTCAAGTTCTTCTATAAGCGACTGCCTTTCCTTAACACTATCAAGCAACTCCATCATTAACTTTGACAAATCTTAAGCTAGTCTCCCTATCAATATAAACAAGCATTTGATGTAGCATCATGGTGGAATTAGCAACACCGTAAGTTCATCAAGACAAACAAGACCACGAGTACCAGCTATTAAATAGGAATCTTTTATATGTTGAACCTTTAAATACGAAGATTTTATATGTGTTTTTTAGGTATTCAAAGGATATACATGAAGAATTTATACGTTAAATCCTTAAATAGGAAAAATCCCCTATGGAGATGAACGATCTGCACACATGAAAAGTCAAAAATATAATTATTATCTTGGGGGAAGTAAATATTAGGTCGGCTCAAAATTGACATCACAAGAATCAATGCATTTAGGGACCAACCGTGTAATACAAGAATGGAAAACGGTGTATTAGGTGGGAAAGAGAAAACCACTCAAACGCACTCAGAGACCAATGGAGTAAGTTAAGAAAAAGACAAAAAAAGAATTGTAATAAACTTTTGAATTTTGACATAGAAACTTTAGGGATCAACGGTGAAATAATCTTTTTAACGAAAAGACTAAACTACCCATCATGTGCAAGGCATGTGAGCTATGTAACGAAGAAAATAACAGTAGTTAAGAAAAATTAAGAATTTAAGACCAAAGGGGCACCAAAAATCCAACCACGAGGAGCACTCCGTCGGAACCTTAGATCTGAGGACAAAAAGAACCGACTTCAGAAACCAACGGTGTAATTTACACCAAATATATATGTTGCAAAATAAAGTTTATGTTAAAATAATATTTAGGTCATTTTAGAAGCTCAATTTCTGGTCAGATCTCCTCTAATCACGCCCAACATGTATAGTAATGCAATTTCTACCTAATAACCTGTTATTAGACATAGTAACACTATATTGCAAATCATTTACATGTATACTATAAGTTTCGTGTACGTGTAGAGTTTACACATGAATCAAATTTATTTTAAAATTTTAGTTTATTTACATGCATATAAAAATTTGTCCTTGTTTAATGTTTTGTAATTATGATATAAATACAACAAATAATTATGCACAGGTTTATACAGATTTTTTTTCATTATGTTTTAATATCTAATTAATATTTTGTAAAGATTTTTGTTGCATTAAAGATTTAACTTTGCTTCACTGACATGGTTGTTAAGTTTGATGTTGTTATTTAGAGTTAACTATTGATATTATGTTGTACACAATAGGCGAGTTTAATAGCACATAATGAGCGTTGATGCAGTTTAAATAAAAACTTTTTTATAAATGTTTTTTTGAATATCCTAATATAAACTTTAAATAGAAATTACATGAGTAATTATTATAAGTACAATCACGTAAGTTTATTTTCATACCACAGTAATATGTGTCTACATTTAATATTTATATTCTTTTTATTAATAATTTAGTTGTATTTTATATTCAAACTAGTGTACGCGTGAGTTAAACTTACAAAAAGGCATAAAATAAGTTTTTATTAAACACATATAGTAAAAAATAATATTTTTTTGAATATCCTAACTTAAACTCATAAAGAAGAATAATATGAGTTGTTCGTATACGTACAAGATCCTGTGTTTATTTACATACAAAATAACTCTTGCTTTTATTTCGATATTTATAATCTCGTGCATATATATGGTGTATTTTAAAACAACATATATGTTGTATTTTTAAAATATAAAGTCTAAAGAGTATAAAGTTTATGGGGTATTTGTTTATTTTTTAAAATTATTAAAGAACATGAAAACTTATAAGTTTACACTTTAACTTCATACAATATATTTAAAATTTAATCACTAAAGTTTTATTAATTATTTTTTTTAATATTTGTTTTCACAAATTTAACACCTATATATTTAAGTGTTTTCTTTTTCTCCCTCAAATTTTTGCCGCTAAATTTATTATAGTCTGAATAATTTTTTTCAATTTAAAAATACTTAATTTCACCACGTGTCAAAATAGAGTAACATGATTGGCCTAATTTTTTTCTTAATAAAATTGTTTTAGCAAAATAATTCTGAGATGATCTAATTTTTTTATCATATAAAAGGATTTTTAGTTAATTGTGCATATTTCAAGTTGAGAATTTGGGCCGGCCTATACTATTTGTAAGTGTTGATTTGCCGTACATGAAATGTATTCGTTGATGACCGGCCTGATTGTATACAGATCAAGGTATAAGGTAAATTTATGGCCACATCGACTCTATTTTTTTTAATCAATTGTAGACGATTGTGCCGAGAGAGCATGCACTAAGATGTCATATTTTATTTTAGTGACAAGAGATATGTGATATGACACATTTTCATGGCAGTATGTTTTTTGTGTGTGTTGAAGTTAGGTTAGAAAAATCTCTGATCGAGGTTCTATGCTTGAAAGTCATCATGATTCATGCTTCTTTTTCATATTGTAATAGTGGGAACATGAATAGGGAAAGTATGAACGATGCTTCGTGAAGTTGTAATTTAAGACTCGGAATTGTCATAGTGAAGGTACAAATCTAAAGCATGTGGGCTGCTTTGACTTGAAAGGAAGTCATTGATTCGCTACTTAAGATTTCCGCCCCCAGACACACAAGTTTTTCATTTCTTTCCATGTTTATTACCCCTCCAGCCCTCCTATAAGGTTAGATACACATGATAATAACGTTTCTTATGTTGATTTTATGTTAGATAACCTACATCACATGCAAAGTAATGCACCTTTACTTTTAGGATAACAAAGTTTAAGGCTCGTGTGTGCTGTATTAAAAATAAGTAAAATAATAAGAAACTTTAGATAACATCTTCTAAGATCATGCTGGCCAGTGATAGTATAAGAAAATCTGTGAAATCTTGTATAGACTGTTTATATACATCTCTTTTACTGCAATACCTGGTAAAACGTATTAAAATATCTTGTATATCATAGGCAGAGCCCAAAAAAATAATTAGAAAAACAGAATGTCCTTCAAACTATTAATTAAGCCGTTCGTGATATTTGAAGAAAGAATAGTGATATCTCTTCTCTACTACTTTATAAAGCATTTAGTCAATTTCTAAAATTAGAAGTACTTAAAATTTTAAGTAAAAAAGATTACTATAAAAAAAGTTTTAAGAATTCAATCAATATACACTTATTTCAACATTTAAGAATTTAAATCTAAAGTTGTAACAACCTAAAAAAGTCCATTTAAACATTTTGGATATTAAATGTAAATTTGTAACAGCTAATGTAAATGTTTTGTAGCAACAGCTCATTTCGTAACCCATTTTAACATTGCATTATATATATGAATATATGATGCCCCATAAAAAGCCTTTAAAATCTTTTAATAGCTAAAACTTGTAACATCCCAAAACATGTAACAACCAATTAAATGGTAAAGTTGTAACGGCCCATATACGTTTTTTAATACGGTCAACTTGTAACTGTTAACATTGATATTGTCATCAATTCAGTCAATTGTAACTGGTGCATTAATGTGGTCCATATGTAACGGTCCATTAAACATCATTTATAAATACGAGTATAAAAACCTAATACACTAACCAAATATCTTTACACTATTCATCTCTCTATTTTATCTCTCTTAAAAACATAAACACGTTTCTCTTTCTTTCTTTAAACCACCAAAGTCCGCCGTCTCACATATAAGATTTTGCCGCCACTACCGTTTAGTTCTGCCGCCATCTTTGCCAACATCATGTGCCGTCAGCCGCTACCGCCACCATTGTCTCCGCCGTCTGCCAAGCTAATGATCAAGGCTTTGGAGGAATACGGGTACCAAAGCAGAAGAGGAATACGGATACCAAAGAAATGGTGGTCTTCTTATTCCGGTGACGTAATTTTTTATAAAAAAAGGTGATGAAGGTTTTGGAGATGAATGAAGAGGGTTTAAGATGTTTGATTTAGATGATTTTGTTAAAATGTTTGATGACATCATGGTTAATGGTTGCAAGGATGATTTTAAGAAATGTTGAGGGCTTACATCGTTGATGTCAAATTTTAAGGTTTGATGGATTTGGATTTTTTTTAGGGATAGAGTTTTATGAATTAATGATTGATCTGCAAAGCATCCGTGATCCTGAATCTGTTAACTTTTGATGAAGTGCCTGAGATTTTTAGTTAGTTTTGTTTATCATGTTATGTTAGTGATTTATTGATTGTAGTTTTGAATTGATGATGATTTTAAACCGTTTGGGGTTTTATTTTGTCGAATTGTTAGAATTTTAATATTTGATTTGTGATTATTAGGGTATTTGGAATTGTTCAATTTACTTAACTACTACTTACGTTTTATAGTAATTTTTTTATGTAGTGATTGTTCACTGTTAAAAATAATTATTGAATTTGTCCAAGTTTATCATTTCCAAATCTTAAAAAAAGAATAAACAATATCATTAAAAACGTGTAACCGCTTAAACCATCATTGTAACGG